>CAJNIZ010001069.1:45205-125753 GCA_905231905.1 Symbiodinium pilosum
TTGTAGGGTTTAGGGTTTAGGACGCCTTTACTAAACCCAAGCTGCTTGTAGCTGTACTCATAACTTGCTTATCAGCCCCAAGTCCCGTAAATCCCCAAATGCGGTTTTCATTGGGTCCTTGGAAAATCCTATCTGTTGCACCTATGGCGCCTTCCTTCGCCTGAGCCTCCACCAGGAGACACCCTGAACTCGTGAGTTTCGGGTTTGGGGGGAGTTGAGCCTTGGCAAAGGCCCCTCAGTCCACCTCCACCTCACTATAAACTTGGGTACATTAGGGATCTCAGTTTGGATATACGAATACACACCGATGATGACAGAATAGTATTGGTAATCATCGACAGATACCCCTCCTGATGTCCAGGGATGACTTATCGCTCTCCTCCTGAAGGCAAGTGCCTAGGATGAGGCGGGACTACTTGCAGCGCAGAAGCTCCTATAAAGTGGGGAAATCCTAACAAACGAGCTGCCTGTTTCAGGGGCCCTCAACAGGTTATCTGATACTCTTCCCAAGAGAATCCAAGAAACCTTGGTCTCAAGATTCGCCGAACGAATGTGTCCCCCCTACGGTGCAAAAGCACACATGCGCCCACTGAAGTACCTTGATCTAAGCCAGATGCGGAAACTCTCTCAAAAGGCAATTTTTTACTACCGTAAAAGAATTCAAGGGATCAGATTTCTGCGAACGGTACGCGGGCTTCTCAACACAGGGGTACTCTTGGAGACCCCAAACATATACGGGCGTCAAAGGGGATGGGACCATGGTCCCTAATGAGGATTCTCTAGCGCTAATTCGAGCCACTGAGTCCCAGGCCAGTAGCAAGCCTAGAGCTCCCAGCACGGCAATGCCGCCCAGGCCCATGATGCTCCATGGGCCGTGAACTGGCTCAAGCTAAGGGCTCTGAGGGCTTTGAGAGCTGAGGATGTTTTAGTTCAGGGATAGAATTTTTGACTTTGAGGTTTCGGGAAGGTCGAGTGCAGAATTGAACGCTTCAATTTAGGGTCAAATCGCAAGGGATTTGAGATCTGGGGTCGTAAGGGTGACATCTTCGCTTCACTGTTCAGTCTTGACCCAAAATATGCTGACTACCATAATTCCTAAGGATTAGGGGAGGATTTTCCCATCCAGCGCAAGGACTGAAGATTTTCCAGGAGAACTCTCAGCCCAACTAGCCCTCTGAGTTGCTCTGGGAATAGATGGTTTTGTTTGGGTCATTCCCCCTCCCAGCAACTGTCCATAAATGGCATGTTATTAAGGAGCTATAACAGTCCTTGTACCCAGTTCGGTAACAGTTATTGCAAGGGGGAATGACACAAGTTTTCATGGCATGGATAAAACTTTAGGTGTGGAGTTTAGGGCTTAGGGCTTAGGGTCTTGCGGTTCAGGATTTCAATGGAATTAGGAAACAGTGCGTAGGATTAGGCTGGGATCAGGATGTGGGGGCAGATCTGATTGAAGAGCTCCGACAACCAGATGCCCCTCGCTGAAATCTACTTCGCGTTCCCCTGCAAGACGCAGCCCGAACCTCCGCCAACAAAGGTTAAGGGTTTAGGGGCTTGTGGGGACCGCGGATAAACCTCTTTGGAACAAACAGTGGCCTTTGCGGGATTCCATGTTCGCCTGTTTGGGGCAAGGCACTCCCTTAACCAATATCCGCTTCTCCTGAACCACGAAACCTTAGCACAGAATCCCAAACCTTCAGCCCTAAACTAGCCAGAACTAGCCATGTGTCTGAAATTCTGGGCCATCCTAAAGGCACCCCGAAACCTGAACAAGCTTCGTTCTCCTATGGAAATTTCCAAAAAAGAGGGCCTTGGTATCTCCCAACAACGTTGTAATCGCAATTATAACTAGCCTCAGAAATGAACTGTGATTTTTAGAAACAACTACATCTACTCCCCAAACCGTTGTGAAAGCAACACGGCCTCTGCGAGCAGAGGGCGGTTCCTCGCAGAGAAGTTGGTTTAGTTTGGCTTGGGGATGAGGATTTATGGCCAGGGCTTACATGAAACTCGCCTCGTTCGGCTCATCAGGCTTCTCAGTGGTGTGCTTCCGCGCTTCCTGGCAACGCATCGCTGAGAGGGCTTCAACTGCGATCAGGGGCCTTTTGTAGGGTGTTAGTATCCCGGTGCGTCTAAGACATGGAGGGATCAAAGGGGATGCATGGGTTTAGGTCCCCCTGTTTATGGAAACCCCAAATGGCATTCAGGGGGTTTGGAGAAATCAATTGACCACGTGAGGTACTCAGGCGACTGGCAGGCTTCATAAAAGTTCTGCGAGGCCTCATAAGGCTTGTGACTTCTCGGACTTAGTTTTCATGGTGTTTAGGGATCACCATTCAAGTTTTCGGGATTGCGTCTGGTTTGGTTCGTGGATGGAAGCTTAAGGATTGGGAGTGAGGGATCAGTGTCAAGGAAGTAAGATGATGGGCGTGGACTAGGATTTGAGCACATGGATGACGAGAATTGCAGGTTCACATGTGCTCAGGATATGTGAGCTATGCCTGGGGATGTATGATGCTATGGTTCTGAAGGACGTATGAAGCGTGATAATTTGGCTGCTAATCATGCTTCTGTATTCCGAGGATGTAGGAAGCTAAGATCCCGAACTACATCCTAAACAACCTACATCCTGCATCCTTAACCCTGAAGCTCAAACACCCCAAATCCTAAACTCTGAACGCCGCCTCCCCCCGTTTCAGGCTTTTGGTATGGTAGAAAAACTCTGTTGACGCTACATGGTGCTCTCTCAAAATTGCGGGGGCCCCTTCTTGATATGCCGACTGCACTTTCAAAGGTATATGCGGGACCATAATATTGAGAAAGATTTGAGAATCCGTGCGGCAAAACATTGGACATGTGCAATATTCTTCTGAAGAACGCTTATCGACTCTTGTTGCTTCGAGTTGCAGGACTCGTGTACACGAACCAAGCTCAGCTGGCCCTGTAGGAGCCGGTCTCATGGACAAGATTGGACAAGTCTACAAATTCCTGGACATGCGCATGGCACGCCAGGTATCCCCGAATCCTAGACCATGTCAACCCTGATCCCTCCACACCGGACAGAAAGAGGCCTTGTGTTCAGGAGCTGTTGCCTTGGAAGGCAATGGTTTATTAACTATATTGCGTTATAGTATATTAGAGTATCTTGTAGTATATTGTAATATTTTATAATATATTATGGTATATCAAAGTGTATTATAGTATATTATGGTATATTATTAACTGTATTATAGTGAATTATGGTAACATTTCTTCACAAACTTCCCAAATTCAGGGTTTAGGCACTCATCCTTCGAAGAATCTATAGAGGAAATGTTCGGAAGTTTGGGCATTCCCCCTTGGCTGAAACAGAAAGCAGCTCAAGTATGAAGGGGTCGCGAATGGATATATCCCTTCCAGGGACCCTATAGTAAATCCTTGTATCGGACGTTCTCAAAATTATGGGTCCGCTGGCGATGGTCCCCCATGATGAGGGCCGTACTGTTCTCAATATGCACATTCAAGCGGCGAAGATCCCAAACAGCAAGAGTTGGAATGGCATGGAAGTTGACAGGAGCAGAGACAAGGGTTAGAATCCCTAATTCTTGAAGCCACCCAGACCCCCTGCAGTCAAGCCATTTGGAGAAAACCCGAGTCTAAGAGGCACGCCTACTCCCCCACTTGAAATCTCGACCCTTATCTGGATGTCCTTTAGGTTGCCACCATGCTAATTCCAAAGATGTGTTTCTGAATGTGAAGGGATCTGATCGATCTCCCTGAGGTCGTTTTGAGGGTTGGCAACGAAATGCCCTTCATGGGTGTTGTTCGGTTCCCTGTTCAGGACTTACGGGGACTGTGAACGGAGTATATTTGACTATGGAAAGTCTCGGCTCCCTTTATATCAGGCTGCTACAAAGTCCCAATAATCAGGATTCTACTATCTTTGAACATATACGGACTCTCACTTCACTGAAGGCCCCAGTGATGCAAACTATGCTTGCAAACGTCTGCCAGGTGAAAGCCTGCTCTGAATGCAATCCTCTGGAAAAAAGCTAGCTTCAAAGAGCACACACTATCCTCAACACAATATCTGAAAACCTGAAACTGCCCTGGCACATGAGCACTCCCCTTGCATCAGCGTATGGCGCAGGAGCTGTGCTGCACAATAATAAGGACCACATGAGATTGCGTGTACTCAGGGAGTATTCCATTTCCATCAGCTGTGATCGCGGCAACCAAATCCCTAAGCCCTGATCCTTCAGTCCCATATGCCCGCCTCAGCATGACATCTATCCCCTGTCATGATCCATCTTCCCCCTGAGCCCTGCGCAACATGGGTTTAGGAGCACTGTTGAGTTGAAGAGCCCGGCAAAACGCCAACGAACCTCGTAGGTGTCAATAACACCGTAAAACCTGAAACTTTAAATCCGAAACTCCGACACTCTAAACCTCAACCGCGAGCCAGAACAGCGGAGGTGCCCGGATTGGCAGTCCCTCGCTAGACACGTTGGGAAGACCAGCGATTTGAACCTCCAACGCCATGTTTCTGAGCGGCGGAGGGTTGAGGGTTGACTGCTTTGGATGAAGGGCGCTCCAATGCAGGGTCTACTGCTGTTCGCGGTAGAGTTCAATGGGGGGGATTTCGTATCTCTGGGTGGGAATAAACTTTAACTACCTGCGTTGCGTCCCACAGTTGCCAAAATCGCCCAACATGTAGGGGAATTCCTAGGCCCTGGGCCCTTGCCAGCCCGTAAACACTCCTTAACGCAAGTCCCACATCTTAGCCTCAACCGCTCTTGCACAAAAAGCAAAAACCTATTTTCAAAACAAGGGTAATAAGGATTTGGATCATAATCTCGAGGTCTTCGAGTGACAAAGGAGACCCAAGTAGATGTAAGGCTTAGGTTCTGTTGGTAAGCGTTTAAGTAATGCTGAATGATAACTGCTAGCATTCTAAGAAGAACAAAAATAAAATTCTGATTTAGTTGGGTAAGGCTACGCAGAAAGCACGTGTGCGTGTGTGTTTGCCGATTCCTCATGGCCTCGTACACCCTGCCCAGAGGTGCGACACCTCTCCCTGAAAAAAGAACCACATTGCTCAGCCCTGGTGCACCTTCTCGATGTTTGTGACGACTTTGCCCAAGACGTCGTGAATGGTCTCGCCACGTGGATTACAGGTTTCAATGGGGGCTCAAGCAAGCACGATACAAAAGGTTTAAAAACATTGCGGTAACGTAAGGCAAAATGTCCGCGATTAGGGACGCATCTGCAACTCAACTGCATGAGATCTGGTAGAGGGCATAGTCTCAGCCACAATTCAACCTGAAAGAGCCAGACAAGCAAGCTGGACACATAACAGCGTAATGCTGCGCCAAGCAAATTGAGAAGAAAAAAAGAAGAAGAAGAAGAAAAAAAAAAAGGAAACGTGCCGAACGCCTTCTTGGCCTCTTGCAGCCCTGCCCGAACCCATAAAGCGCCCTGAGCTTGTGTGCAGATCCTTGTATTGCCTGAAACCCCTGGATCCTTAAACGTAAAAAGCAAGCGCGTCGCGCTTCTTTTCATCTTTTTCTTATGCTACTACTTCTTCTGCTGTTGCTGCTGCTACTACTACTACTACTACTACTGCTACTGCTACTGCTACTCCCACCACGACGACAACAACGACGATGACGACGAGGAGGAGGACGACGACGACGGCGACGACGGCGACGACCACAACCATGACGACGACGGCGGCGGCGGCGGCGGCGACGACGACGACGACTACTTGTACTACTGTTCCTGCTGCTGTTGCTGCTGCTGCTACTACTAATGCTACTACGACTGCTACTGCAAGTACTACTACCGCTACTGCGGATGGATGAAAGCCTGCACGACCCTCTATAGTCCCAGAACTGGTTGCAGTGTATGGCGGGTGCTAAGTGCTGCAGAATTTCCTCCATCCACTGCAACAGTAGAACAGTATTAGTAGTAGAAAGAATAATGGTCGTGGGGTAGTAGTAATAGTAAATAATACTAATAATAGTAGTAGTAACAGTAGCAGCAATAGCAGCAATGGAAGCAGTAATAGAAGCACTACTAGCAGCAGTAGCAGCAGTCGCTATAGTAGTTGTCGTAGTGCTGCAAAAGCAGTAGCTGCATACAATGGTGGCAGTTGCTGTGGCGGCAGCAGTGCCAGCAGTTCCATCATGCGGTAGTAGTTGCAGTAGCAACAGTAGCGCATAGTGAGAGCACTTTGCCTACACAATATGAGAGCATAATTGCCATGCGAGTGCGATATTCAGCATGCGAAATGTAGGCAGTGAAGCCCTCAGCAATCGTCACAGAAGTTGCCGTCAAGCAATGCCTCTTGCTGCTGGTGCAACAGGTATTGTGTAAAGGACAGTCAGAATCAGCATAGTAGCAGCAGTCCTGGCAGAACATGCGCATGCTGAACCCGGCCCCTAAACAAGAAGCCTCGGCTGTGGTGTTGGCTACGTCCCCGATAACGGCCGAATCGAGGCTGCCCACCTTTCTCGCTGACTCTTACAGGCTTCCAGGGGTTTGAGGTTTGGGCTGCAGTTGAGGATTTTAATTGGTTGAAGGTTTCAGCTTTGGGGTCTGGGGGGTTGTGGGTCTGGGCTTTGGGTCGGAAACAATTACACCAAACTTGCGTCACCCGTTAAAATGATGACACCAGCATTATCCGATGGCTTAACTTAAGGCTTTAGGCCCCGGTTTTGGTGCGTAGTGTCTGGAGAGAAGAAGCTAATAGCTTTGCAAATACGTAACGGAAGAGCGCTTTCGCAGAAAGAAACCGTCTCGTAGAATCAACACGGTGACAACTCTGCTGTCGTCCTCGTAGCAATATCAACATGAGATGTAGCAATGCACACTGCAGTTGTCGCAGAAACCTCATGTTTACATAGATCCACTTGTGGTCCTCGCTCATCCTCATAGCAACAAGGCCTGCGCATGAGCGTATGCGAGGCAACTACACGGATAATTGCTGTGCAAAGAGCTCTCCTTGAACCGCTCAGAAATGTTTGTGTTGTCTTCATTTTGTCGGCAGATTCTGTATGCCTGGATGATTTCCCCAAAAAACTACAACGCTTCCAACATCCTCTGAATCGCAGTTAAACATCCAACGAGCTGTGTCGACATGCACTCCAAATGCGAATATACTAGAGCTTACGGGAGTTGGGGAGTGGATCCCAATGATCATCCTGTCAAAACCATGACAGCTTATGGTTGAGCACCCTGCTTAGAGCCCAACCTTCAATCATCTGAATCCCAACTTGCCATACTCAGCCCCAAAAAGTACACACAATGACCCACATATGCTGCAGATATGAAGCTGCAAGCGCCAACATCTAAATCAAAAACCTGTAAATTCCTTAACCTGGAACCCCATGCCCCCACCTGTAGCCTTTAATCCTATTGACAACAACGAGACACCAGCGCCGACATATGCAGGTGCCCATGAGTGGCATTCCTCACCGAGCGCCTTGGGATTTTGGGATTTAGGATTCTGATTTCGGGCTTTGTCTGCCACCAACGGTTTGCATGTTGGGCTCAAAGGGGATGGGTCTAGGGAGTCTAGGGTTTACAGTGGCTCCAGTTGGCCTGCCCATCCCCTTATGTTAGAACTGAGCTATCCAAGTGCAGATCAATCTCTGACTTTCCATGAAGTTCCAAAGGCATTTTGCTTCGGCCTCGGGGGTTGATGTGGAAATTGCGCTTGATTTGGAGTTTTCAGGGGGTTTAGGGTTCAGGGCTTCAAGGGCTTGGGAGTTTGGTTTGGGATTTGATCATGGAATGTGCACATAGGAGTCAAGATCTCGATAATACACCTAATAGCAGCACATTTTTTTGGCAATGCTCGTGTAGCCTTGATCGATGGAGCCGGGTGCATCACAGGACACACAATTCATCATCATACAATACCGCGATCTTTCTGTCCTGAAAACACGCAAAAGGACCACCACTGACTGAGAAACATCCTGAGATTTGAGGCGCAATTTATGGACCAGCAGCCGAGATAATGAGAAAGGGTTATCCCAAATCTTCTTCATTTCAAGGCGCGAGTGGACTTGCACTGCGGTGTCTTCAATCAGCTTCACCTGGCATTTATGAAACCTTCAATGGATAGATCTTGCGTGCTGAAAAAAAAAACGATCTTTGATTCAGACTATGGGGGAGCTTGCGACAGTAGAGAAGCCTTTCTTATCGCTTAGAGCGTGTAGTGAGGCAGAGGCTTATAAGCGCCGGTGCGGCACTGAATATGAGCCTTAAAGGCAAAAGGAGGGGCCCTGTTTGGGGGTGCCCGTACTGCGTACTGAGGATTATAGAATACAGCGGTCTGTATTTGGGTCCCGGTCCCACTGATCATGGAGACTACCATATGGGGACTGTTTGGGGGGCTTGTCTCTCAAGGGATCCGCTCCGCAATCCCTCTTAAGCAGAGGTAAGTCGAAAGTTTACCCTCACTTCTTGAGATGACGTCTAACTCACTTCGCAAAACAGGAGCCATCTGAAAGTTTTTCTATAGATGAGAAGCAACGATTCCAGTTCAACCCGTCCTCCAGATGGAACCCTTGAGCTCCACTGACAGGCGCAACAGAAATCGATACAAATGGGATAGCTACGCCTATCACCAGGATAAGGTCCAGTACCCATGTCACAACCCATGAGACTCCAGTAGAAAATGTTCTGTTCTTCAAAGACGAACTGGTTGGCCACAACCCTCGCCAAGCAATTCCTACGCGCTCCCAGTCGTCCCCGCAATGGATTCTCTCCATTCCATGGACCAAGGAGGTCAAGAGCATGGGAGAAACAAGCTTGCAATAGTCTGCTTTTGCGGATGATTCCTATTACTTCTGCTATCAGCGCTGATTTTAACCCTAATGAGACTGAGAATAATGAAAAACAACGATGACGACTACTGAAGCTCCCACCTCCTATCACTTCCTATCACTTGTCCTCTTGTTTCGTATGAGTTTTGGTAACTATGGTGCGTTTTGGGGGGTCCCCATGGCAATTCGGCATCTATCTTGGTCTCCCGCCCAAAGAAAAACAAAATCCTTACAGTCGCCCAATTTGCATTCCTACATATAATCCCTATATAACCCCATATTAGAGTAGTTTCCATTTTCTTTTCCATTATCCCAGTATGAACCCTATATATATATATAACATTGCTTCCAGCAGGGGCCTTGAGACGGTCCTCCAATGTGGTGATCACATCATGGATCCTTGGAGGCTTCTTAAAGGGTTGATTTCTACTGGTATCGTAAGGAATTTCTTAGATGCAAAGGGCGATGGGGATAACTTATTCTGACTTGGCAGTTATACAGTGCGCTGCATAGGGGTTGGGGTATTGGAAACTGAGAAAAGCCATGATCGATCCTAGCGCTAACCCCAAACTCCTGAAACCCTTAGCCGCTAATCCTCAACCCACGCATAATACAGTATATTCTGGTATAACATAGTATATTATGGTATAATATAGTATATTATGGTATAATAGTATATGATGGTATAATATAGTATAGTATGGTAGAATATACTATATTCAACCCAGCCCAGGATCTCCGTGCCGTTAGGGCCGGCTATGTCCACGCGCACACTCACGTTGCCTGGCCTGGGCTGCTTTCATGTTTTGCAATTGTTGAAGCTTATTATACCATAATATACTATATTATACCATAATAGCTTTTGGGCCTTTGGGAGTGTTGAAGGCTTCCTGGCTTAAACGCAGCAATGGTACTCTGGGGGTCGAAGGATTCACGACTTTGGGTTAGGGTTCAAGGCTTCGGGTGGACACTCTGACTCTGATATTTAGCCACTCTCAACCAAGACTACGCTAAATTACCACGAGGAACCATCTGTCCAAGCCCAAACTCAAGAACGCACAGATGGGGGCTTTTCCACTGCTTCTGTCCCCCATCCCTGAAGGGGCATGGAGTCTTCATTATTTGGGAAATGGGAGGTTTCCTTGGGCAGCAGGGATGAGTCCCAATATCTGCATCTGAAGCACAGGCCACCGGATGAGACGTGCAGCAACGAGACCGGCCTGGCTTTGGGATCCGGGCTTTTTGGGGGAGACATAGTATATTGGGGTTCTATGGGGGTAATATAGGTTATATAGGGATGAGGGCTTGAGGTTTATGGTTCCTCTGGC
Source organism: Symbiodinium pilosum (assembly GCA_905231905.1). Classification (NCBI taxonomy): domain Eukaryota; class Dinophyceae; order Suessiales; family Symbiodiniaceae; genus Symbiodinium; species Symbiodinium pilosum. The sequence continues at coordinate 55,347 of CAJNIZ010001069.1, forward strand.
ATAAAGAATTGAGGTCTTAGGGTTTAGAGTTTACAGGCAGGCTTCTGTTTAGGGCCCACAAAACATGGATCGTAGGATTCGGGACCCTTCCTGCGGGAGGGAAACGTCAGCCCCACTGGTTGCAGACGCTGCGTCAACAAGCTTAAGAGTACTCTGTAATATACACTGATGAAAAGTCACAATGTAAGGGCTTGGAGATGGAACTTCCTGGGGTGCACGGTGTACTGCAAGCGTTCATTAGAATGGGGTTTTGGGCCAACGTGGACCATAGTCTGAGCATTGAAGGTGAGATGAGTGGGCATTTCACTCACAGTGAGCTTCATGCAGCATAGGGTTTTGGCGTATGTTTTTCTGTAGTCATATAAAGCATCCTGAAAGAAAACGTTGGTATTCGCTGAGGCTTCTACATTGGGAGTAAGAAATTTGCCAAGGGGCAAGGGTCCCAGGATTACTGCATTGCTGTTATGGAACTGAAAACAAAGCTTACGTTCTAGGGAAACCTGTGCTTTCTACTATTTCTCACAGTATATAATTGGGTAACAGCAACCCAGGTTAAGATTAGGATCGCCCAATAGACCCCGCAAAACAAGGCGCTCATCGTTAGAGAGACCTCAATAAGGGCCCCTGCATCTTCGGGACGTATTGGATGCAGGACGACAACATAAAGGGCCTACAGCCAATTGAGGCATGCGTCCTACGGTCAAAGTCTCCGAACCAAGGTGCTTAGCTGCCCCAAGCAAGTTCGGAGGAAATCGCTTCAGCCATCCCGCTCAAAAATCTCTCAAACCCTGAATACCCCCCCCAGTCCCCCCTGAACACGTCTGTCACAAGAAGGCAGCAACCACAAGCCCCAAGAGGGTTTCCCAAAATTCGGGGTACCCTTCTAGGTCCCCATGGTAAGGATTATAATAGTTTTGGGTCCATATTGGGGTCGGGTCCCCCCTCTTTAGGGAAACTACCGTATGCTTCAAGTCCTAACCTAGAGCCGGAGCCCTCCAGACAAAGGCCCAGAATCTCCGGAGCCCAACCAGACCCCAAACTGGGTTGCTGCCAAGGAGCTTAATTGGGGGAGAATGGGGGAACTATATCAATTACTACATATGCCCCTTATGACTCAAATTCCTTAAGAGCAGCCCAGGAAAGTGCACCCAAGCAACTTGTGCTCGGTGGCATTCAGCCGGCCTGAGATGACAAGGCATATTTGTAAGAACGATGAAGCATGACGACTGTGGCTGAGCATAGAATACTGTTTCCTGCGGATGGCCTTGGCAACACTCAACATGCAGTCCAAGCACCCTCTGTGAGGACATGCAGAATTGGTGGCACACAAGATCGAGTGTCTCGGATCTTGGTGTTGCTAAGCTGGGGGAGGGTAGATTCAAAAAGTGATGCAGTTCTCATTGCACGAATCCCTGAAGAGAAACTATTTCGGGAAGCCACGATGTCAGCCAGAGGCAATGGGAAGCAATGTAAACCAGCCCTTCACCCTGGATCCTAAACCCTGAACTGAACCACTACAGCTGCCCGAACCCCTCAAAACTTTTTCCGTAACCCTCAAGAGTTGGAGGCAATGACTTTGTTAGAACTGCCATGGGTTCCTTGTTTTGGTGGCTGGGGTACGTGCCAAACGCAAAGCCAAAGGAACTGTAACTGAAAACGTCAAACCACTGACTCGCCTCCGACGTCGTAACCATTGGCCTCATCTACCTAAATCTTGACTGAACACCCACCCACGACACAACACCAATGATTCCGGAACAATTTTATTATGTACTACCCATATACTCCATATACAATCCCCCGTATCCCCTCTAAATTAAGGACTTTAGACCCTACACCCCAAACCCTATGTAACCCCCTTTAAGGAGTTTAGACTCTAGCTCTAGTGGGCTCCAAGCGTCGCAGGGCTTTCTTGGCGTAGGCTTCGGCGCCCTCGGACTGGAGGTCCGCCACTGTGGAGGTCCCGAGGATGCCCTCCAAAAAAGGGTTTAGGGTTCAGGGTACAGGTTTACTGCTTAAGGCTTAGGGTTTAGGGCTTAGGATTTAGGGTTTAGGGCTTAGGGCTTAGGATTTAGGATTTAGGGCTTAGGGCTTTGGATTTAGAGTTTAGGGTTTAGGGGGAGTCCAGCACACCCTAAACCCTATAAGGGGGTTTCCCAAAATTAGTGGCATCTTCTTGGGTTCCAATAGTGGTAGTATTCATATTTTCGGATCTACATTGGTCCCCCTCTGGAGGGAACTTACCATGTATCCTTGTATACCTCGATGCATCCCATGTATCATATAACCCCTTCGAAGGGACCTCTAAGTTTGAGCATTAGCTTTATGGTTTGCTACACTGCGACTGTTTCCTGATACATGTCCCAAGGGCTGAATACTCCCTAAACGCTAAACCATGCATGACTTGAAGGGCTGGACTTGTTGAGTTTCAAACTTGGCATGGGCGGTTTTGGCTTTTCGGCTTCTTGTCTATGACCGCGACTGGGGGCCCCAGAGTGCAAACCTTCAATCTTTAGGGTTTCGGGGGCTTAAGCTTTTCGCCCCAGACGGGTGGCCCAGGGTGGAAGACCTCCCTGGTGCTTAGGAGGGAATGGGGGAATGGATTACAGGGATTATCATTAGGGATTATATAGGGACTACTGTAGGGATCCATTCCCCGATTCCCTCCTAAGCACCAGGGAGATTTACAAGAACTCCCGAGCCTCGATAGAGCCCCGGACAGCCTTTGCCATCATCAGCTCCTGCAAAAGCTGGAGCGAAGGGGGTTTAGGGTCTGGTGTTTAGGGTTTAGGGTGTAGGGGTATAATATAGAGGTTATATAAGGATAATGGAAAATAGAGTGGAAACTACTATATAAGTTTCAGGGTAGTTTTTCTGTATATGCGGGATCAGGTTTCCTACATCTACCCTGTTTTGGTAAAATGGAGCTGTACAGAAAAGTTTGGGTTCATGCAGACACCAACGCGTTTCGGGCATTCCTTCGACGTGCCCAGATTGATCAAACAAGGCCCCCCTCATACACTCCAAGACACAAAGGCTACCCTTTTGAGGGGCATTAAAGCAGGACGCACAAGTTAACAGGTTCTGATTCCCACGACTCAGGCATAGTAGCTTCCATTTTCTTTTCCACTACCCCTACATGGCCCTATATATCCCTTCATATCCCTAGACCCGCAGCCCTCGTAGCCCATCTTACAGCAGCGGAGCCCTCTTCCTCTGTGACGTTGCCCACAGCTTGGGCCAGCATCTCATCGTACACGAGCCTTGGATAATGGTTATCAAGGCGTGTGCCATTGAGGTCGTTACTCTGTATAAAGCTGTGTAAGAATGAGATCGAGCCTTGCAAAGCTCCACAAGATTTGAGGCTTGTCGGGTTCAAAGGAGCTGCAACGTTCGTAGGTTCCAAGGATGCTGGCGCGTTCGTTCTGCTGTCTACGTGCCGCATGTGTGCTTGTGTGAAGGCACCTCTTTCAAAATTCTAGCTGGAGAATGCAAATATCAGGGATAAGAATGATGTTCAATGCCAGTCATAGTCATGCAACGGAGGGGCAACACTATTAGCAGTTCAAAGTATTCATGCGCAGTCTGCAAACTGTTTAGGATCAGCCTATACAACTACAGCTTCAGGGGAGTGCTCATGTATGGAGCCAAACCTGAGCAAGAACTCCTTAAGCCTTCCAATGCACTACAAGGGGCAGTTGTAAAGGAATTTGCTCTAGTTTAAGGAGTGGGATACGTGGGGGCAGAGGCAAACATACGGCTACTAAGCCGCCCCCAAGGCCACGCCTCGCCCAAGGTATTGCCACGAGATCTTTTCTTGCCAAGTTGGCTACCTATAAGCTAGAGTCTAAACTCCCAGTATCCCCCCTCAGAGTCCCCACAGCAGTCCCCTATAAAATCCCGTCCGTAACCCCTTTTAAGGAGATTAGACTATAGCTCAAACGAGAATTTCCAAACATTCGAGTCCCTTTTAAATCCTTCTGGGAAACCCTAAATAGCAGTTTCCATCTTATTTTCCATTTAGCCTACATAAACCCTGAACCCTAAATAGTAGTTTCCATTAGTTTCCACTTTATCTTCCATTATTCCTTTACTAAACCCAAAATCCCAACCAGTGAGTCTTCCCAGTGGCCGGAATTCTTCCTCCTCGCTTTTGTAGCTACCTGGCTCAAGGGATGCCTTTCTTACCACAACCTAGGTTTACCTAATTTTAGGGCTTAGGGTTTAGGGTTTGGGGTTGGTTGAGGGCTTTGGGACTTGGGGTTTAGGGTTTTGGGTTGGGGTTCAAGGTTTAGCTTAGGGCTTGGGGTTTAGGGTTTGGGGTTGGGGTTTAAGGTTTGGGGTTTAAGGTTTAGGGATAAGAGTTTCGGGTTTGGGGTTCCGGGTTTAGGGCGTGGGGTTCGGTGCAACATGAGCCTTCTTAAATATGGTAGGATTGCGTAGACACCAAATGTTCAAAGGCTGCGTACTCCAAAGGTTGCGTACTCTGCTACGAGGATCAAAAACGTAAATGGAGCTTTGGGATGAGAATGTTGTGGAATGCGGGTACTGGATTTAGGGTTTAGGGTGCCCTACAAACCTGTAGGCAATAATCTTGAGGACCTGCTCTGTGTCCTTGGAAGGATCGTAGCCTGTTGTTTGAGCCGTGGTCTCAACTCCTAGTATCCCCATGAATAACCCCTATAGTAGTCCCTTATACAATCCCTTCTAAAACCCCCTATAAGGAGTTTAGAGTATGGCTCATTTGGGGTAACCAGGCTTGTGGGCTTAGATCTCAGAGCCACCCGAGGCGAGGCTCCAATGCTGCTGCATGAAGCTTTTTTTGGGGGAAACCAAAATTAAGTTACTACCCTAATGTTCAGTCACTATAATCAGGGTATATAGGGTATAGGATTTTGGGGTTAGGGTTACTATCATAAGGAAATCCTTTTATTTACTATATACCCATATTATGGTAACCTTAAGTTAAGTTCCAGAACAGCAACCCAAGTTTGCTGGGGTGGTACCCCTCAATAAGAGGTGCCAAAAGGGGCCCATAACTTTGAGAACAACCCAGAGGTCCCCATAATCTCCACAAAATCCCCTACGTAATATACACCTGAGCCCTTATATCATCCCCCCTGGACCCCGTCACATCAGCCCACTCTCAGCGCTCAGAACTCCTGCCTGCCAGTTCAAAGGCTTCCTTGGCCTGGGCTTCAAGAACCTGCACCTCCGTGACGTTGACAAAAGCTCCTGAAGCAAAATTGCAACCAACTGGGCTGCCATTAAGGTGGGTATACCAAGTTACCAAAAAGGTAGGAGACCTCCCTATTCTGGTAACTTCATCTAGATTCCTTAACAGCGACCCAGCCAAGGGTTGAAAGCTTGTATAATGCTTGCGTGGATCGTTTAATGCCGTGTGCTTGCGGCTACAGGCCTGAGGTTTGGGGCTCAGACTACGGCTACGGCTTGAAGCTTTAAAAGGCCCAAGGCCCAGGATCCAGAGCTGGAGTTCGGGAGGAAGCTGGAAAGTCAGCAGCGAGTTCTCAAGTACTCATGAAGCACCGTGATTTTACCGGGACTGTGCGGGGATTACAGAATGATGGCTTGTTGGTCGAAACACGGTGAGAATATCACGCCTAGCTGCAAAAGGAGAAAGGATCTGTTAGCAAGCTTATTCTACGGCAAACACTGTTGGTCAAATCCAACGATTCTACAACCTGCTTTGTTTTCTACAAGTGCCCAAGGGCCCCCAGATCATCCTTCCCGAGCACCACACTTGAAGGTCCATGGGTCGCTTGGCATGAGTTGTCATGAGTGTGTACCCAAAACTTTGCACCTAGACCAACCCTACTGCTAACTGCCAATAAATCTCCAAGTGAATCCTTGAGCGCCTACCTTACTTTGTTCCCTGAAAGCTCAATTTTTGGAGGCTGGATCCGGTGGTCCTGGCACATTCATCTCAGCTTTCATCTGCAGGGACCAGTGGGCTCAGGGCTGGTATTTACCCGGCTGTTCTGTAAGTTTAATGCGTAGGATTTGGGATTTACGGCCACTTTCAGCTCCTGCAGTGGGCTTGCAGCTTGTACGAGCATAAGTTTGCTGGCTTAGGTGTCGGGTGTCAAGGTGCTAGGATCATGCCTGGCTTGAATGCTTCAGGCTTTGGTTCGAAAATCCGGGGTTGAGCGGCTTTGGATTTTGGACTCGCAAGACGACACCAGTGCTCCTACAGTACAAGGATGCACTCCTCGCCCATGATCCATCCCATGCCCCGTGCCGAACATGCACTTCTGACGCCAGGTGCAGTATCCCACGAAACAACATACGCGAAACACCAAAACAAGTCCTGTAGCGATCTACACCCTCCTGAGCCCCTGAAAACCACCTGGAACACCCTCGATTCACTTCGTAAAAAAGATGGGGTCTGCACACTGCCCCCCACGCCCCCCACCCAACACAATCGTATTGTGAGCCCTGCATTCAATTAACTTCAGAGGCTAAGTGCTCCGTATTTCAGTGACACTGAAATAGGGAGAACTCTGCTGTAAAATGTCAACACCAACCAAATTCCGCAACCCTAAACCCTAAGTCGTGAGTTAGTCCCTCTAGGCCTTGTCTGCCTTAGCAGTTCGGTTCTTGCCGACAGCCCTCAGTGTCATGTCTGGGGCTTGTTCTTTAAGGTCTGAGGAAGGTTTGTGGGTGAAGGTCTTTCTTTGCGGTTAGAAATTCACATTTAAAGTTCGATGTCATTGTCTCGGGGTCCCTTTTGGGGTTCTGAATGTTCTAGTCTAGGAAAGGATACGTGGATGTAAGGTCGGTAAGGTCTAGAGCATATGGATTAGGATTCAAGGTTGCTTCTCGAACAAAGGGTCTTCAGAGGGCCGCTGTTGGGAAACGCAAGTTTATGTTTGGGTGTTTACGTGAGCCCTGTCTGTTTGATGATGAACCTGTTGCCAGCATGGGCTCGAAGTTTAAATCCAACGTCGCACAGAATAGAGTGCTCTGTTCTGGAACTGACCTACAGAATTCTATGCTTCTGTGCAACAACGAGCCATCCAAAAGAAGAGGCCAGGGATCAGCTTTGCTCGCTGAAGAAAGCCTGCAGGGATCTGCACTTTGGAGTACGGGCTTTAAGCCTAAGTTGTTCAGGGTTTACATCCCATTTAAACCTATGCAGGCCGCCAAACACAGAGATCCCTAAACCTCAACCTGAATGAAATCGTAAAACCACGAGGGTGCAAACCTCAGTGTCTTAACCCCATGAGATCTGAACCCAACCAACTCTGAACCTCAGCCCCCATATCTTTCAAAAACAAAGCCGTTACCTGGCCCACAACATACACCCTAAACTGTGCCCCAATGGAATGTTTCTTGCTCAAAACAGAACTGTCTACGCACGAAAGATGAATGAACGCGACAAGGCAAGCTCCGTAGAATGTACGGCGACGTCTGACAAGCAATTGGTATACTTGCAGCCGTCCTAAATGCCCAGCCATACCAGGCCCGACCCAAAACATTGACCGTATGCGCTTGTCGAATCCTGAACAGGCCACAAAAGACCAGGAGAATCCTGCACAAACCGACCTTTCATCACGAAAACTTATTTTGACCTAAACGCCCACAACCCCACTTCGGAGACCCTGCCCTTTCGGACCCAGGGGCAGATAACGCTTGACTGCCTCTGCGGCCTATGAGGCTGCTGCACGGGTTGTGGGTTTGGGGCTTAGGGTTTTGGGTTTAAGGCTTAGGGCTTAGGGTTTGGGGTTTAGGGTTTAAGGTTTAGAGCTTAGGCTTTAGGGCGTAGGGTTCCAAAAAGAACTGGTGGGCTTTGGGGCTACTTGATTCAAGGCATAGGGCATAATTAGGATCTAGTATTTAGGCTTGTAGAGAACATTTGAAATTCTGGAGAATCTCAAGGTCATGCGCTCTTTCTTGGGGCCGTTAGCATACAAAGCGGTTTGTTTTGCGGGTAGATAGACGAACCTGAGATTGAGAAACGACACCTTAACTAAGTGGGCTTCGTAAGGGAACATTCTATCGGGATGAAATAGGGCCCTACTAACCACCAGTAAGTTAAATGCTTCACACCCCCAACGAAACAAATACTCAAAATGCGACTCTCTCAACCACATTATCAGGCTCCAGCCTGATACAAAAGATATTCATCCTCAAGAAGGTCTGGTGCCAAAAAGCCTATGGTTTAGGGTTTAGGGCAAACCTGAAATGGTTTAGATGCCACAAAACTTCTACATTCCGCGGTTGCCGGCTCTTGAAGGCTCAAGCTTCTTGTGCAGGAGAGTCTGGATCTTGAGCCCGAAGCTCTATATGAACCCTAAAGCCCAAACCCCATAACCCCAAAAACCCTATGAATCCCATTAATCTTGAAGCTCTAAACCCTTAACCCAAATCCCTCAACCCTAAGCCTTGTAATGGACCCCTAGAGTAACTAACCCCTTCATAGCCCCTATCATACAGACGCTTCCATTTTCCTTTCCATTCCATCATTCCCTGCTGACAACCAACAGCACATTCCTAGACCTAGATACCCGTGTAAACCCCAAGTGTCCAAGTCATTCTCCACATCCTTCTCGATTTGATTTTCACCCTAAACCCAAACCCAAAACACTAACAGCAGATTTACCCTGAGCCCTTCTGTTGAGCCTCCTTCGCCTCTGTGTTTGCCACCTCCGCATCCGCCTGCATTCAGCAGACTTCAAAGGTTTAGGGTTTACGGGTTGGGCTCTGTTTATAGGAGCCTTAGGGCTGATTCATGGCTTAAAGCTGAATGCTTAGAATTCAGGGTTCAGGGTTTTTGCTCCGAGTAGAACCTCCAAGTTGCCAATTCGTGGTTGCAGCGGGCTATCTGGAAGACGCGGGGTACTCAGAATGATTTGCTCTCCGGGCCCCATTGCTTCTTCTTCTGTCAGACTACTGCCACAAGCCTTGTCAAAAGCCTGTTACGGCCTTCAGAATCTTTGACCACCCTGCCACACTCATGGCCGCTTCAAACGAGCACTACACAGTTCGAGTCAAACTCCTGAACTGCGCCTCTCTGACTGAAAACACAATCTGATCCATTCGCACGCATTCAGAATCCTGTCTATATGAATCACGGACCCTAACTGATGATTTAGCCTACAGCTTCCCTAATGATACCTGTTTTTCCTATCTCAAAGATACTGAAAATTTGCACCTCCAACTCCTCTTATCCTCATGTATTGCTTGGGTCAAATCCCCACCCAGTAATGGGTACACAAGGGACTATTGTAGGTACATTTATGCCCTAACTAATTCCATACTTAGGGGCTATTAATGTAAGGGGGATTGACCTAACCAACATACAATTTCCAGGGGGATTTATATTACCGCAATGTCCATGTCATCGTCCATTCTCTTTTCCCTTTTTGATTCTCCATTATAGGGGTAAATAGTACCCCTAATTTTGGGAAACCTAAACCCTAAGTAGTAGCTTCCAGCTTCTTTTCCATTACCCCTATTTAACCACTGTAGGGGGGATTGCCCTAATCTATTGCCCTATATCTGTTGCTTGGTGGCTTGACACAGCTCGCGCCTCCGCGTTCTGCGCAGCCACGGCTGCCTTCTCAAAGCTCTCAAAGGCCTGCAAGTTATCTTGTTGGGGATTAGTAGGGAGTGAGGGAATGCTATACTGGGATTGTGTAGGGATTATACTTCCCTCTTCCCTGCAAACCACCAGTAAGGTATCAAGAGTATGGGGCGTATGGTACAGCATGCTTTAGTGGTTTAGGATGTAGTGAGCGAGGTTGGGGGTTTAAGGTTCAGAGTGGTGTGTGGTGCGTGGGGGGGTATGGTCTCGGAAAGTAACTATTGCATGATAGCCTTAAACCCCAAACCCAATGCTCCCAAAGCCCCAGGCTCCAAGTCCTTAAACGCCACATTCTAAACACAAAACAAACCTTAAAACAGCCTAATGACCTAAGCCACTAAATGCTAAAAAGCCCAAAACCCTACAGGCCCTGAACCCTAAAAGTCCTAAACCCTGAACTCGGAAGCCCTGAACCACTTGAGAAATCCTGCCTCTTGCGACTTCTGCGCAGCCAGGCCCTTGGTTCCCCCAGAACATTCGATGAAAGAGAAGGATGTCTGAAATCAGGGTGCCCTTGAGTCTCGGTGAAGGGGTCAGAGTGGATATATTGGGTTAAAGGAGCCGACCTTGCGGTTAAGGAATTGAGGTATCGAGCAAGGTTTGGCCTGTTGACATTTTACAATTTCGGGCGGTACGGGGCTTAGACATCAAGGTTCAGGTTGTCGGGCTTACATTTGGGGCGTATGAAGGTTCAAAGTGTAGAGCTTGAGGCACCATGAGTTCTACCTCTATTTGAAGAAACGCTTGCAAAACATGTCATTCATTCCTTCAAGTTTGGAACCTGAAGCTTAAACTGACTCAACCGTGGACCTCAAACCTTGAACTACCAGATCCGACATATGCCCAAACTAACGCCTTACATGCATATATACATGCTTCCAAAACAAACATGCTTGCAACAAAACAGCGCAAATTGCAGCCCCTGCATCCGCCCTAATATCCCGTGCTTAACTCCTTAACAAGCATATGTGCCCTACACCCAGAACCTCCGAAAGAACCGTGTGGCGCTTAGCAGGCAGTAAAGGACAGGATCCCATACGCCATGCCATGCCATGCCCCTCACGCCATGCGCCTGAGCCCTGAATTCGAAACCCTCAAATCTCAACCTGAAACCCGCAACCCTAACATATTGACTCCTATGCAGTCCCCCGCAATAATTCCTATGAGCCTAAACTGGTTTACTTCAAATGGTAAAAAACTGCAGCCCTGGGCTTCCCACAGCCATCTCCACTTGCACGGCCAACTCCCCGACACTCGGGACCGGTAGAGTCTGGCCACAGCGAAGAGTGGGCTTCAGTGTAACAGCGCTATCAAGGGTTTAGGGTTGAGGGCTTAAGGCTTTCGGGTGTAGGGGTTAAGGTATTGGAAGAATACGCTCCCCCCCAAAAATGAGGATCGTAATTTTGAAAATTACCATATTAATATCAAACTGCAGTCCGACGTACCAAGACCCTGGCGAGCAAATTCCTTCGAGGGTGCGAATACTACGAGGCCATTCACACCTGCGGATCCACCCAAATACCCTCAAGAAACCCTGGCGCAGAACCTTGAACCAAACACCCCAAACCCCAAAGCCTCAAACCCCAAAACCCCTGGATGGCCGAGACCAGCTCCTACACAACCCTAAAACCCAACCAAAATCCTCAAAGACCCCGCCGTAAGCCCAGAAGCAGCCTGGTTCAAGTTGCTGGCAAAGTGCTCACAGGCCTGCATCGTTTTTTGGTGGTTCTATAGGGTTTATATAGGGATAATGGAAAAGAAAATGGAAACTACTATATTATAATAGAGTATATAATGTAGTTTAAGGGTTAAAAGTTTAGAGAATAGGGAGTGGAAGATCAACTGGAACAGAAAATGACAAGTGAAATGGAAGCTACTCCTCACGGGGTTTATTGGAAATGGAAAATGCGATTCAGGGTTTAGCATTCAAGGTTTAAGTTTTAGGATTTAGGATTTAGAAGTCAAAGCAATAGGGGCCGAAACAGTTAGGATGAGGCAGAATCAAACGGCCAACGCAACGGAAACCTGAGTTTGAATAGGGCTTCGACCGGGACTGTCTGTAAGGCTGAGAATATCTTTAAAGGTTTTGGGGTATACTATGCTAGAGCTAAACCAAGAACTATGCAGAGATAACGTTGTCTTTGTCCTGGTTTCTACTTGACTCCATCTTGCTGGTTGTGAGCAGGACAAGGAAAGTCAAGAGGATACTCACAATGAATTTATAGATAAGCTCGGAGGTGTCTTGCTGGTTGTTAGTAGCGAAAGCAAAATCCACTGGAAAGTGATATCTCAGAACCATGGGTTCTGGATTCAAGCACCATTGGCGTGCGTCGCTTAACACCTGCAAAGAAAAGCAAAATTCAAATTGGCGCGCACGATAGGACACCAGGCGCATCTAACTACAGCAACTACACCCGCACAATCAAAGTATCTGACCCCAAAGGTCTGGCTTTGGGTTGCTTCCGCTCACCTCATCCTGTGAGTGCCCTCTTCCCTCCGCAAGGAAAGCCTGTCAAATCTTCTTCTGAACTCCATCTATCCAGCGTTTCCACAAGAGCACCCCTCTTTGAAGCAGCCAGCCCCAGACCCCTCATCAAGCAGTGATCAAGCTGCAGAAACCTATATCCCAAAACCGAATTCCGAGCGACATACACCCAAAACTGCCCAAACTCTGTGCCTGCAGAGTGCCAGTGAGGCCGCCCCTCGCCAGGTTGCGGCGCGAGATAAGGCGCTCGGTAAGGATGTGGTGCATCCTCAGAAGCCGTCAAGCTGTACTGGACAACACTGTTCGGATTGTCGTGGCCCTTCTTCCGAAATCCGCCGTCGTCGTCTTCGTCGTCGCCGCCGTCGTCGTCGCTGCCGCTACCTTCGTTCCCGGGCGGAGCCATTGACGATTGCTGGGCTGCACGTTAAAGGTTGCGAATTGAAGTTTTGCGTCCGGAGCTGAGACGACAACTGTGATCGATCGTGCTAGTGAGCCAATCCTGCTGAACACTGTGATAAGTGCTACCACCATGAATGTCACCACAAGAAGAACCCCAAACCCTGCATCTTAAACCCTAAAATCTGGAGAAACTCGAATTCTAGCCCAGATATACCCAACACTCCAACAACCTGAAACCCCTCAAACCCCAAACGCAAATCTCTTAAGTTTGACGTCTAAATTCAGAACTCTAAACTCTAGACGGCGTAGCCTGACCCTGTTGAAGCGAGAAATCTAGCCATGAATATATTGTAAAAAACTATCCGTCCATCAAATACATGTTCACCTAAAGCCCAATGACCGACCCAGCCTGGAATGGATCGCTGTCGCTTCGGGCTGAATTGTGGTATTCACCTCAGGAAGGGGAATTACCAAAATGAGGATGCCTCTCAAACGCCCACAGTGATATTTAGCGGAGTTCAGACCTCAGGGCATAGGACAGCCCCTGACCCTGAATCCTCTTCTCAGCTTGAGGGATTGTTGGGCTTTGCTTCACAGTGAGAGTCATAGCCCAACTCCTTACATCACCCTAAACAGGTGATGTGAACATAACCTGCCATCCTTGACACAAGCTTGTCTAAGATTTCTTGCAGTCCCGCCGGTCTCACAGCACAAACACCAGGAACCTTGAGCCTAAGCCTTCTGGGGGTCATTAACAACCCTCCCACCCTCCAAAAAGGAAAAAAGCTTCCGCGTTGCCGAGGTGCTTTGGCAACGGCCTCAGCAAGTGCCTGCACGGCACTGTTGCCAGACTTCCTTGCCTGAACGATTGGAGCGTAGGGACCGTGGGCTGCTGAATTTTTTGGTGAGTCCAGTGGGTTCAGGCTTCAGTTGGGGATGAAAACAGCTGACTGTCCGGGTTGAATGATTTGGGGTTGTGAGGCTTGAGGTTTGGGACAGCTGAGGCGTGATGCTCTAGGTTCGAGGGCAGGAGAGTGCTTGGGGATTAGATGAAATCTTACAAAGACATCTGAGGTTGGGTCATATGGAGGCTTCTCCATGAACAGGTATGCAAGATGGATTGACGCTTTACTGGATCTTCCTGAGTGCCTTTGATAGATTGCTAGTCTTCGCAGCTTGTAGCCTTCTGTCGTGTAGGAAGATCTTTGACCACTGGTGACCCATTCGAGTCCCGGCTGATGCATCTTGAAGCACGGACATGGACGTCAGGAGGTTGAGCAAGGATGGTTGACTATAGCTGAGGCGCTTGAGAGATAGGGACTCGGGGTGTCCATCCAGATTCTAATACTTTTTGGGCATCGACAGGGCTTAGGAGTCTGGGGTTGTTCAGTGATCTTGGCCTCGGACTTTTGGGGAGTCGCGTCAAGACGCTTCTAGGTTGAGGGGCTTCAGGTCCACCGTCAGAACATGATTCGCTCGTCTGATCTTGTCCATATGTGAGCTATAGCTTAGACTCCTAGTATCCCCCGCAATGCCCCCAATAATGGTCCCGTATAGAATCCCTTATTAAAACCCTTAAACGAGCTTAGACTACAGCTCACATGGTTATGTCCAAGCAAGGGTTGCCATGTGGCCACAAAAATGCTAGCCTTAGCTTCCATTGTTGCAGTTAGTTGCAACACATACTCCCAAAGAACACGTGTTCTTGACGTAATTTGCTGCTATGCTGAAGGAGCCCGCCATGTTTGAGAGCCCTAAAACACAAGCACAAGCCCAAACCTCTCAACACAGACACTTTTGAGAGGACTGAAGTGACTAATCCCTGCAGCATTACCCATACGATCTCGAAGAAAAACATCCCTCTAACCAACCCTCCTTCACTCATTACTAAGCATTCAACCCTAGGTATAAACCCTGTAGCATTCTGGTAGCTTCCATTTCCTCATGCAGTCCTGAATTCACAAACCCCCAACCCTTAATCCTATTCCAATTTTCATCTGCTTTTTCACTCCCAATACTCCCCTCCCTCCGGGCTCTGCCTCTCTGATGGCTCTGCGGTACGTGGAGTTCTCCGGTGAGATGGTCTGCAACACAAATCAATTTAGCTTGTCAAATTCTGCTCTGCTTGCAAGGGAATAACATGTAGAGTCTGGAGGAAAATGTAGCGAAAATGTAGCTGTACATTCCCTGTTGTTCCCTTGCCTTTGGACGATCCTGTTGTCCACATTCCCAATGCTGTGCACTTGGACGGGCAAGTAAAATATTGCTAGGTCGAAGTAGAACCCAAGCACATCCTGCGGAACTGCTTTCTGGTTTACAAATCCTGTTGTGCAGTAGGCCGGAAGTGTATTGGGATTCATGGTTGAGGGTTTGAGGCTGTAGGGTTCAGGGTTCAGGGTTCAGGGTTCGGGCGTTGCAGCTCAGAGTATGGGGCTTTGCCGTGAGCATGTCAAATTTGAAGGGCACATGACATAACGTTGCAGGTTAAGTTGCTGAGGTTTGGGTACCTTTCATCGACAGTGCCCAACTCTGATACCTGAACTGCAGGCAAATGCAGGTTGGGGTTTTGGGTTGCGGTTTAAGGTTGTCGGAAGCATCTCTGAGTTCTGCCCAGAACTCTGAAACCAGCATATGTATTGTTGTTATTGTCAGGGGGAGGCCTAATGCAAGAAGAGGGTTCTTTGACATGATTACTCTAAAAGCAGGGTCCTCCAAACATGGACCCCAATCCAGTTCGCAAGGCTACATGCTGCAAGTGTCCCTGCAAGAGTCTACAAGCCTGAGGAGAAAGGCTTTCAGAGTGATTGCGGCAACCTTGTCACAAAGGGAATGGTGATCAATTTCCAGGCAAAGCACGTTGATCCTAAGCCCTAATGTCCCGGACCCCTAACCCCAAACCTAAAGCGCTTTCACTTTCTTAAGCGACAAGCCCTGAGGAACTCAAGCCTACGGTGATGCCGCATGCATTACTTCTGCAAACAAAGTCTCCAGCTAGCCACACACATTGAAGTCCCTGACTCTGAGCCCCTATCCTTCCTTCCTGAGCAGCAAGAATCCACCATGGGGCTGAAGCACTTTGGGCTCCAAGAAAACAAGGATGCTACACACTTACGGAAGGTCATAGCTGTGAATCCATGGGCCTTACTTCCTAAGCCCAAAACTCTGCACCTGGCCAAAGCCCTAGAATAGGCCGATCCCTACCCCAACAAATATGAAACTTGAAAGTGAGGTCACGGTAAGCCCAATATCCTATAGCGTAGGGGTTGAAAATCAGCACCAATATCCTTTTGAGGTCTATTCAAGGTGCGCATACTTTAGTTATACAAGGAGTCTAGGACCATGATATTTGTAATCAATCATTCAGGCCCTTACAATACCCTAAACTTTCAAACCCTCAACCCCCACCTCGTTCGCCAACTTCTTCAATGCTGCATGGGCATGTCTCAAGGCCTCACCCAAGCAGGGGGGATTGCTTTTTTGGCTTGGTGCCGCAAACCCCAGACCTATCCTAGCTGATCCCCTAAGGCGCCTAGAGACCCCCAAAACGAAGCGCCAGGAATCCATACTGTCCTAAAGAACCACCAGAAACCTCCGGCTAGTCCTACCCTCAACCCTTAAATCAATCCTAGACCTTGGACTCCACCCCAGAACCCTAGACACTGAACCTTCAACTCTAAACACGAAACCTTCACCCTGAACCCAAAATCTTCAACCCCAAATATCAGACCCTAAACCATATATGTATCTTCCATTCGAATTTGCATGCCCCTACTCTACAGAACCCTCAACTCGAAGCTGTATGAGAAAAAGCCTTCTTCGTCTCGGAAGCCGCGGCCGCGCGCTGGGAGGCCGTGGTGCGAAGCAGAGCTTCATCTAAGACCTGGAAATTCTTGGGATGAATTGGAGGGTTCTAGGCTTTAAGTAAAGTAATGGGTTGATTTTTGAGAGCATGGGGGTATTAAGGGTGGGGTTTTCTGTTTGTGCGGTTTCGCGCGAGTGTAGAGCAGCTTCTAGGGTAAGGGTTAAAGGTTCCACGGCCGCTTTTAGGGTTTGAACGATCTTTCAATCATGGGGATTGAAGCTTGAAGTTTAGGGGCTCAGCTGAAACGGATGGTGATGGTGCCATACCACTTGCTGTGGGGATCAAACCCAAACCCCCCGGGAAGATCTAGAAACTTCAAGCCCAAGCTTAATGTCTCATGCTATGAAAAAATTCTAGGTCCGCCCAGGGAGGTCAGAAAGCTGCTAGAAACAATCTGGGAATCCCTACGGAAAGATCGCCACAAAAAGTACCCCACATTTTGGGAAGCTGTCTTGAAACAGTCTGAATCAAAGACTCGGGCTTGCGATTCAGGGTCAACGTAGAGTTGGGCGGATTTACAGCTTTGCAATATCGTAAAGCTTACCAGAAAGCAGGCTAATGCTTTATGCTATGGTCGTCCGGATGATGATCACATAGTAACAATCCTCATAGCACGGCTAGTAATGACGATCCAAATAATCGCGAAGACTACTCATGACGGAAGCATTGATGACAAGAACTACAAACATGAAAGAGGTCAGCAGTCTCTTTCTGCAATGACACCTCCGCACAAGCTAATTGAAAACGAAACTAAGCCTGCTTCGTACCGGCAATATGTTGGGAATGTTCGTTATTAGCAGCACGGTGGGTTTATCAGAAGGGTAAGTACTCCGAACACAACCCCTACAGTCCGCGTTTCCGATTTTCTTACATGTCAGTTCCATTTCGATACTATTCTCTCGTCCCAAGGAAAGAGACTACTGCCGATCCCCTAGTAGTCCATGCATAAACCCGACAGAATGGTCTGCATGTCCTTTCATTCCTCAAGCCCCCACCCCTAACCCCATATTCACCGCTTACATATTCTCTTTCATTCCTTCGTTTCCTACTTAACCGCCGCGAGTAGTAGCTTTGTCAGAGTCACGCCCCTCCACCCCCCAGCCTTCTGAACCTCGCCATCTGCTTCTCTTGGGCTGACATTCAGCACCTTACTTGGTTTGAAGATTTGGGGTTAGGCTTGGCATCTTCAATTTTGAGAGAGGGCCTCACTGGGATGCCATTAAGGAACTTGAGTTAAGATTCCATGGCAAAGGCACCGTCTTGTTTAGGGGATATCCATATTATCTAACTTGATCCAGGCATCTTAACTAACCCAGGTCAATGCATCTCTGAACCCACATCATCGTCATAAAGAGCGATGTTTATGATTAAACTCTTACTGCTATCAGATTCCTTTCAATATATTCCTACTCTATTACAATTATAAAGCCTACTCTTTGTACATGTAAATCATCCAAAAAAACGCTGCAGCTCAGCGGCACAGACGCCATCCACAAGCGTGGTGACTTTGCGCATGGCCTGCGAGAGCACTCTACACAGTCTTGATGTGTCTTCGTACAAAGACGTTGGTAGACGCTTTCCTCTGATTCTTGCCAGAATGACTCCTCGTAGTCGCTGATTCTCATCAGCAGGATCCATTTAAAACATCGATTGCTGTTTTGATGTTGATTGTGCACAGAAAGGCCCCCTGATTCTAAAGACAAGTTCAGTGCTCGTGGTAACGGATGACGTTGGGAGGGTTAGGCTTCAAGGTTGGGGGAAAATTTGGCAACAACCATAATGTTAATAGCATATGACAGGAGTACATACACCAACAGTGGCAGTTATGAGGAACGCGATCAGAAAGGAAGCATGAAGCATGACACGGACAGCAGAGGTCAACACAATACTCGCAGGTTGCCAAGTCACATTACGCCTCTCCGTATGTTCCCGGCATACACCTACGTAACGCTTCTTCAATCTCTGCCCACCACCAGATGCCACAAAGAGACCCCATAGCCCAGAACTGTTGCATACCCTGTGAGGCGCAATCTTTCTGTGGTCGCAGCTGCTCTGGCACAGCACTTGGGTCTCCGCCAGAGGCACACGAGCCCCAGACCACCACAGTTCCATCTGCTTTCACCTGAAGGTTGTGGGTTAAGGGTTGCTAGGATTTAGGGTTTATGCAGGGTTCCGGGTTTCAGGGAGATGTAGAACCATAGAAGGGTTTTGGTCGTAGGGCTCCTGCATTCGAGGAAACACTCAAAATGCGTGGCTGAGGCTGACAGAACATGTCAAAACGGGTCAATTCATGCTGGGCCCCCACATCGCGAAATTGTTGACAAGCAGAGAAGTCCAAAAAGCAAACCCATGGCTCAATGACGATGATGTTAAAACAAGAAATCAAGTATTGCCAATACCACTGGTCCAAAATCACAAAATGAGAGCGAACTCCTTGAGGATGACATTGAAAGGGCTTTCTCCAAGCTTCACTTTCGATTCTAGACGAGCGTTGCAAGAAGTCTGCAAAACCAATGCCTGAACCAAAAGCCTTCAACTCTACGTTCTACACCCTCTGCCCAAAGCCCGAAACACTGAGCCCTGCCAGAGACCTCAGTAGCCAAGCCGCAGCCGCAAAGGCACCAAAGGACGCACAGATGTCTTGGACTTCGGTGAGCTCGGGGTCGGCTGCCCGAGAATCGCCCCCCTGCCTCAAAGATTTTCGGCTTCAGCCATCAGAGCTGGGGGTCATAAAGGTGTAGCACCCAGAAACAATCGCGTAACAGCACTGGCTACGTATAGACGGTATGCCCCTGGATATCCGCTACTGGCTGGCAAGGTTGAGAGTCACATGGGTAGTTCCCAGATTAAGGTCGCATTGCGGCACCCCTCACTATTAGGTACCGTCATATAGTCTATAAATCTATAACCAAAAGGG
Source organism: Symbiodinium pilosum (assembly GCA_905231905.1). Classification (NCBI taxonomy): domain Eukaryota; class Dinophyceae; order Suessiales; family Symbiodiniaceae; genus Symbiodinium; species Symbiodinium pilosum. The sequence continues at coordinate 74,617 of CAJNIZ010001069.1, forward strand.
GCTCATAATTTTGAGAACAACCCAAATGTTGGGGTACAGGGTTTAATCCCTATCGGCCTGAGGAACCCCTGAGTGCTTGCCCATAACATCCGTGATTGGGTACCCATATGGGTTGTTCTCTGAATTCTGGGCCCCTCTTGGATATGTGTATATATGTATGAATATATGTATATATATTATTGCGGCACCTAATATTTAGGGGTACTGAAATGGGAGCCCAATTTTGGGAACGACCCAGAAACAACCCTAAACCCTAAACCCTCGACTATAACCCTAAACCCTCAGCGCCAACCTCTTCAACTTTCTACCCAACATGCGTGTTTCCATCAATTGGGGTCTATATTGGGGTCCCCTAGTTATGGAAACTACCATAGTGTGAGCTCAGTTGCAGAGGGTTGCCCCAACTGACGATCGAACCATCAGCTCGTCTTGCGGCGAAGGCACCTTCAACAGCTCAAGCTTTTTAGTTCTCCGGGTGGTTAAGGGGGAGTGGGGGAGTGAAAATAGGTGCCATTATAGGGGTATATGTGGAGATCATATAGGGATTATGATAGGGATCCACTCCCCCAGGGTGCAAGTTTTGGGTTGTTAGAATTCGGTCTTTCAAATCGGGGCTGAGCGGTGTTGGGGCTTAATTAAGTGGTTACACTTGCTTCCAACCTGCCTTCGGCAAAGGCCTCCCCATTGGCTTGAATCCAGGGAAGAATAAACTACGACCCCTGTCTCTCAATCTCGTGATCCTCAGGCACCAAACACTAAGCCATGAATCTCCACAATTCAGGTTCCGAGGCTTACGTGCAGGATTAATTCTGATCTTTCCATATTTTAGACCTGAAGCCTGACGTCCACTGTCCTTGCACTCGAATGACCAATGCAAACCTTTCAAGGCGATATCCACTAGAGCAAGAATGACACCCTTCCTTCTAAACCCACCCAGAAACTACACGCCACAACTCTGAACTCGCATCCCTCATCCCCAAATGCCCAACCCTAGCCTTCCGTTGCCCAGAGCCCCTCCACTTCCGTCAGCTGTCCGCTCACGGTGCTGGCGTCCCCGCCGAGCAGGGGCTTAGTTGTGGTTTTGGTCAGAAGTCTCTTTTCTGAAGTTCACTCAGAATGTGGAAGTTTAGGGAATACGGGTTTGGAGCTTAATTTTGGCTTGGGCCCGGGAGCACCTGGAAGATGGACCCCTCCAGATTATACATAGAGACATGGAAACAGCCACAACCATAGGAGTTCCTCTCTGTCATATGACTGCTACCAACTTTCACGAGGAGATCAACTAACCGTTCAGAGCCATTCCACGACGAGTCCAGATCCCTACGTCAAAGTAACAAGAACCTGGAAAAGAACTTTTTGTGGACACCTGTCCTTTTCATAGGGATTTCTGTTGAATTCCATGTTGGTTAAGGGTTTGGTAAGCGCCAAAACCTTCCCAGATGCCTCTGAGATGACTACCAAATCCCAAGAACCGCACAACAACTAAAGGATTCTCAGGCCTGCTAGGGCTAAGTACGTCCAAGCGAACCGACATGAAACACGAAATTGTTCCCTTAAACCCTCAAGCCTACACATCAGAGTAACTCTAAACCCTACGTGGTCAACCCAAATCCATTAATGCGAACTCTAGGCCCTTGACCCGAAAATCCTCAACCCTACCCTTAGCCCTAAATCCTGAGGCAGAGGCCCTAAAGCCCCTAATCAAGGACTCCAAAGATCAGTTCCAGCCACATTGCCCCAGACGACCACACGGCCGTCACCGCGCAAAGCAGCGAATGCTCCGTGCGTCCCACGGATCCTGGGTGGTCTTAAGGTTAGGGTCTAGGGGTTCCAGGTTAAAGGTCTAGGGCGTGAGATTTGGGGTTTAGGACTTCAGGAATAAAAGCAGGTTTAAGGTTTCGGGGGTGGGATCGAAATCTTCAAGTTGGAGTTGCAAGGATTTTGTGGGAGCACCTGGGGGGTTGTATGTGTTTCTTCTTTGGGGCAACATCAGGTCGGGCATTGAATTGCAAGGAATATCTGAACAAACGTATGGAGACTACCAAGGCGAAAGAAAAGTCCAGCATGCTGCCATGGAAAAGGGGTAGTTAAGGTGACCAACAAACCTGAAACGAGCGATGAGAAAGCCTAACTATCCCTGTAACAACCTCATGTCATATTGACGCTGATATCCCTAGACTATCCCTAGAAAGCCTGTTCAGGGAACCCAGAATTATGAGAGCCCCCACGTTGTTTCCATGGATCAAGCGCACATCCCAGAGCTCCGATCGGACGGCACTACTGTCACCGCCATCGATGGCACCGCCTGGGATTGGGGCCAGGAGCTAGGATTTGGGATGTCGGGTTTCGAACGTAAGGTTGAACGTGTGGCTTAGGCTTTTGGTTTGGGGAATTTGTGTGCCAGACAGAGCTTGGGAATTTTCAGGACGGTTTGCGGGTTGCTTGAGAGAAGCCCTTCGTTGGCACTACTGGAAAACGACTTCAACCGATATGCTGCCATCGGCAAAAAGATGCCTGAAATCCTGCTTCAAAAAAACGACTGGGGGGTGGCTTTGATACATGCTCCCGACATCCATTATCTTCAACCTTCTCAAGCCAAACCTTGCATCCCCCTAAACAATCATGCCCCAAACATTCCTGCCAGCAACCCCCTCTTCGGGCATGGAACACAAGAAAAGGTGGAGCCCCGACAGTGCTTCCCTAAGAAGCAGCGCGTCTACCAGCTATGATGGACTCTTGCATGCCCCACATCTCAGCGCAGCCCATGAGGGTCCGTCAGGGCACATCCATCTTGACAAAGCCCAATCCTAAGCCCTGAGCACCCTGTAATTCTCCCCCCTACCAACAAACAGGCGGATCAAGCAAGCTGCCCCATGTCACCACGCTGCCATCCATTCTGACAGCTGCCTGGATTTCCAAATTACCAAAGGATTTGGGGTTTAAGGTGGGGGGGTTAGGGATTGAGATTTAAGGATGAAGGTCGAGGGAGGAAAGTGAAGGTGCATTGAAGCTGAGAATGGGCCTTCGAGATGAGGATTTCAGGATACGAATGTCTGAAGACTTGGGTTTAAGCAGTCAATTCTAGGGATGGGAGGTTTAGGGATTCCAGCTTCCAGTAGGCGGATGAAGGGAACGACTCCTCAGGGCTACAGGGATGACACCTACGCGGCAGTTTCCCCAAAGTAGGGGGACGGCAATGTAGACTGCAAAATATTATAGTCCTTATAATAATAGGAATAGGAATCCCCAAAATGGTACCTCTAATTGTGGGAAACACTCCTGCTTAGAATCTCTTACTGGGCAAGTCCTGGGAACCAACACAAACCCCATGATTTGGAGCGCTGGGTGCAAGCCCAAAACTCCAAAATCTCAACCCCAGGACTTGAAAACCTAAACTCCAAAACCAAAAGCCCTGCCACCTGACCTTAAAACCTATAGTCCCCCTTAAATAGATAGAGTATGGGGTATATGGAAATCTTATTAAAATATCCCCACAGCCATATTCTTTCTACCTAAGGGGGACTATACGTACTTGTATAGTTGGGAGCCCAGGTGCGAATGCAAATATGTTGGCCTCCATTTCCTGGACATCTCGCAGCTGGTCGCGGACGGCTGTGCTGTCGCCGCCCATGTGAGGGTCCTGAAGCCCAAAGTGATGGGATGGGGGAGTTGAGGGCTCAAATGCCTGGAGTATAAGCCTCAGAACCTTAATCAAAAGCCGAAGCGCTCAACCCGCCAAAAGGCCTTATAATCCCTCCCTTAAGCCTGTAACCCTATTAAACCTCAAAAAAAAGCTGAAAACACAAACTCCAAGCCTCAAACCACAAAAAACAAGCGTGCAATCTTAAAAAAGAACACAACCCTATTAACAACAGTAGTTATCAGTATAATAACAATAACCCCAAAACCTACGCCCTAAACCTTGAAACCTTTAAACCCCAAACCCTGATCCACTGATCCCCAAACCTAACCCGTGTATATCCCTTACATAACTCCATCTACTCCTCTAAATCCCCTCTACACCCCCCAAGTTTTCCCATATTCAACTGCGGCTCCCCCCAGGTCACCACCGCTCCATCATCCCGAAGGGCGGCAAAAGCACGGGCAAAGGCCCAGATGCGCGTCACCCCCTGGAGCTGATCGCCTAAATCTTTAGGGTTTAGGGTTCTAGGGTTCTAGGGGTCTAAGGATCTAGGGATCTAGGGGTCTAGAGGTCTAGGGGTCTAGCGGTCTAAGGATCAAAAATCTAGGGATCTAGGGGTCTAGGGATCTAGGGATCCAGGCTTGAGGGCTTAGGGTTTAGGGTTTAGGGCTTGACACCGTGGAGCTAAGTCGTTAATTGGGTTGGCACGATTACTGCAGGTGGATGAAGGCGCTATTAACTCCACATTTAAGGGCTGTTACTGTAGAGAGGGATTGAACTAAGCCTTCAAGTCCTACAGTGAATGGTTTGGGCTTGGGGTATAGGGTTGAGGGGGCCAGGATTGGGGGTTGTAGAGCTTTGGGATCGTTAATTGGGCCTGTCGAGGTAAGCCTTTTCCGCAAGATTTGAAGGAACAAGAACCAAGGTCCCCGAACAGAAACGAAGCTTGTACCAATCATGGCGAAAAATACTCGTAGTGGCAATACCCAATAACACTACAACACTCATAGCTTTTGCTGGTATAAGCGGTACAGGCCGTAACCTGCCAGACATCCAAAGGTTCACCAAAAACAGCCTCCACCCTGCATCTACAACATGAAGCCTTAGGCCCCAAACCCCCCTAAACCCTCACAACCCTAAACCCTAAGCCGCCTTCTATCCCAACCACTTTCGGCCGAGTTACAGACAGCGCTGCTGTTGCCGCCTCCAGCTCCTTCCCCCCAAGTAACCTTAGAGATAAGGGCTGAGATTTTGGGGGAGGGTTTAGGGTTTATGTTGGGATTATATTGGGACAATGAAAAAGAAAATGGAAACTACTCTCGTATAATAGGGTTTATACGGGGGTTATATGCGAATGGTGGAAAAGAAAATGGAAACTTGAGGGTTTAGGGTTTAGGGTGGCAGGTTACTTCATGTTTAGGGTTTCACCGCCTGGCGTCCGGGGTTTCGGTTTCAAAGCTTTGGGTCCGAGGTTGAAGATTTCGAGCCCCGAATCCCAAGAGGGAGGGGGTGGTGTGTTCTGGCCACTCATATGGTGGGCTTGTGAACATTTGCCCTCTTTCCCCCCCATGCATACTATAATCCTCATTACACAAACCCTGACAAAGGGACCCATAGTGTTGGGAATCAATCCTTACAAGCCACTACATAGGCCTTCGTTTTGCATTTTCTTTTCCATTGGGGACATATCCCTACACCCCAAACCCTCAACCCTACGTAGTAGCTTAGTAGCTTCCATGTTCTTTTCCATTCCCCCTACATACCCCCATATATCCCTACACCCTACATGAGCCATAGTCTAAGCTCCCAGTATCGCCCTTAATAACCGTTACAATGTCACTTTGTATTCCATTCTGTAACCCCCTTTTAAGGAAGGAATTTAGAATATGGCTCATTGGTCACTATCTATTTGATGGCTTTGAGGTGATTCCCAAGCTCCAAGTGACCACCACGCCACTGTCCAGGAGGGCCGCAAATGCCCCAAAGGACGCCCAAACCTCAAAAAATGGAGGTTGCCAACTTTTTTGGGGACGTACGGATGATAGTATTTTGGGGTCTGTATTGAGGTACCCCTATTGAGGCAAACTACTCTATAACTGTTTGCTGTATAGGGTTGCTAGGGTTTTGAAGCTTAGGGTCTAGATTAATGTGTAGGGATATGGGTTTGCCGCTTAGCGTGGTTTAAGCTTTGTGGGCTCAGGGTTCAGGGTTGGAGGTCTCGGCATCGGCTCCAAGTACATGATAGGAATACAAATCCCGCACCAATGATCCTTGAAGTACCACCTGTCCTCACATGCATATCCTAGACTCAGGATCCTTGTCCAAGATGTCCCCCTTAAATGCTTGACCCCCAAACCCTAAGCTTTAGGCTCTGAACTGCCAAACCCTGAGCCCTGAGTCTGCTTCTTCTTCTTCCATTCTACCTTAAATGCTAAACGCTAAACTCTAACCTAAGTCTTGCCCATTCCCTGCCTTGCGAACTCTCTTCAGTTCTTCCTGCACAGCGCTGCTGTCACCGCCACAGCTTGGATCGCCCCAGGTCACAACGCTGCCATCCTCCATGGCCCAGCTGAGTATTCACTACACATTTCAAAGTGGCGTATTCAAGCTCTTCAGGGTACGGTGTAAAGATTTCGGCTTAAGAATTAGCTTGGAGAGTTTAGGCTAGAACTGTCTCAGATTGAGGGGTTGGGGCTGCAGCCCTCATACAGACCCATCTGGGACGGATTATTGGGGATCTGGGTGCTCCTTCAAGACGCAGAGCGAAGACTGAATTTGAAGGATGCTCCCCTTATCACCAGCAAGATGTGTGATATATCAAACACCACTATCCTGTTCTAGTTCAAGGCCCCTACACCTTGACAACAGCTTGCACTTTGTCTTGTTGTCGAAAGCAACCCGTCCCGGAGAATCGCAGCAAAAGCCCCCTGCGAGGCGCAAATCTTCTCCACACCCACCAACTCCTGCTCTGGAACTGGGGTTTGAGGTTCAGAACTTTTGGCCCGGCCTAGAGCTTCATGGGTAGAACATAGGTCGATGAAACAAGTCATAGCTTCAATTACTATACTGAGCACCTAGTAACACAAACCGCGCTTTCAGGACGAAGCCACACGCAGGCTCCAAACAGCCCGCCCCTCCCGAACCCGAAACCCCTAAGATCCTAACCCCCAGGTCCTCTTGCACCAGGCTGCTGTCTCCACCGTAGCTCGCATCACCCCAAGCTATCGCACTCCCATCATTGCAGATGGCGGCGAAGGCAAAGGCTGAGGCAACGATGTCCCGGACCTGAGCCCTTCCTGGAAACCCTGGCGGGGTATATAAGGATAATGGAAAAGAAAATGGAAACTACAATGGGATCATATAGGGGCTATATAGGGGTGTTCTAGGGATACTGGAGAAGAAAATGGAAACCAAAAGGATTCTAGGGCTTTAGGGGTTATATAGACAATCCTAATTTGCCACGGCTTTGTGAAATTGAAGTACATTCCAGTGTTAGTTGTTTCTTGGGATCATAGCACACAGGAAGCTGCCTGATGGTACACATTCAAAAATATGTTGAAGAAGCGCCTGAGGACCCCCTGGAGCTGCGCCCGCACCAGCCAGCTGTCTCCGCCGCCCGTCCGGTCGCCCCAGGTTACCTGCAGCTCGCTTCCAATATCTTTCAGTAGATCTGCATTTTCCTAAACATCTCAGAACTTAGGTAGGCTCCTAGTGCAACCTCCATATCACCGTCTTGACATCGGAAGTGAGTCAGGTCGTGAGGACTAGGCATGATGTAAACACAAAGCATTTCTGCAGGGTTGCTGCTACAGAACTTGAATAGAGCTACCAGAAGATGGATACATGGCCAATCGTATGGTTTTTTTCTTCTTGTGGTTCCTTAGCAGCAACCCAGCTAAGACAACTCCGCTTACCACGCTTCCGTCCGAGCAGATGGCTGCAAAGGCTGACTGCGAGGCACGGATTCGAAGTACGTGGCAAAGCTTCTCTTGGTCAGCTTCACCTGTTTTTGTTTGTAGGGGATCGCAAAATGTAATGCCTAATGATTCTTATCACCCATTCCTTCATTCCCTCCTAACAAGAAGCAAGGGACTGCAGGTGCCGCCGGTCTTGGGATCGCCCCAAGTTACGACATTCCCATGGGGCCCGATGACCGCAAAGGCGTCGCCTTCTGTAAAGCTCAGGTAGGGCCAGCGAACGCCACTGGCCGTCAATGATGCCTGCCGTTTGAATTCCCTAGCTCACCAAAAACAGCATCAAGGCATGCAACAGCCTTGCATCAAACAAAAGAGAGCAAAGCGTACCTAACAAAAGCAGCTAGGATGCAAAGTGGGACACGACCGTTGTCTGTCGTAAGGTGCAGGCTATCTGATCGCCATCCTTCAGACCCAGGTCTCCCAGGGAGCTCGCGCCAGGAAGGACTGCCCCATTCTGGGAGCCTCGAGACTAAGAGGATTCATGGTTCAGGGTTTGAGGTAGAGGGTTGACATCGAGGGCTTGGGCTTCTGAAAATTAAGGGCTGGGAAATACAATGCCTCAGCTCATGGCCTACCAAACTAAATCTGATAGCTAATCAAATCATACATCTCAGAAGGCAAACATAAAGCACCAAAGCTAAATTCAGTGCCGTCCCCAAGCTAGCTTGAAATCCGGAAGCACGAATCAACAATTCCTGAAACTGGAAACCCTAAATCCTAAGCCCTGCAGCCTCAACCCTCAACCCTACACAGCAAAATGCAGAGGCACATAAAAATCAATCAGGCTCTGGGCATAGTATACAATGTTTTCCACTCTCCCTTTTTCACCCCATTGTATACCCTATTATAACATAGTAGCCGTCATTTTACTTTCCATTATCCCTATTTAACCACTATAATAAAGCCCCCCAAGACTTACCAAACAGACCCGGAGCAGAGATGGTGGATACCGAGTCCGAAGTGCACCTCCGCTTGCCTTTGCAGCTCATGGATGGTACCTGAGAAAATAGCGCAGTTATATAGTGGAGATATAGGGAAAATGGAAAATAAAATGTAAACTACTATTCAGCGTTTGGGGACCTGGGTGAGGGTGTTACAGTTTGCGGCGTAGGCTTTGGAAGATCTAGGAGTGAGAAAGGCTCGGGGTGCATGACTTTCATCTCAAGGATTTGGGATTTATAGAGGCATAGTCTTTTGGGATTAGGGTTCAGGGCTTGAGTCTGGGGTCTGGGCTAGGGTATGCAGTAAAGCGTGACGTAACGACAGCAGATCAAGGGGTGCAGGCAGTTCAGGGGCCAGACCCTCGGAGCGATGGGGTCTAGCGTTATATTGGAATTCTAGTGGGATAATGGAACAGAAAATGGAAACTACTATAGTATATTGAGGTTATGATACCAGGTAAAATCTTAGGCGTCCGGATGAAGGACAAGGGGGGTATGCTCTTGCACAATACCTTAGTTGGACCCGCCACCCGGTAATAGTGACTATAGGGAGTAATAGGGATTGTATTCAGGCCCTACTATATTCCTCTATTACGGCGTGGGCACCCTTTTTGGGGAAGTCCTGAGAATAAGGCGTAGAGTAATCTTGGGGTCTATAGTGGACCTCCCCACTTATGAAAACCAACAGCTTAGGTCGTAGGTATGCATTGAAGAGAGAACTCCCACATGTCACACCCAAGAACTTACCGATTCTTAATGAATCCCCAATCGCAGTCCGTATATGATCCCAAAAAATGGTAGCTTCGTGTCTTTTTCCGTTCCTTCTTCCCTAGTAACAAGCAGCAAGATATCAGATGCTAATCCCAGCGCGGCACTCTCGGGAGGCAGCTGCAAAGCGACGCTGCGCCCGCTAAGCAAAGTAACATCCAGCGTAATCGCCATGCACAGGAAGGGTTTGAGTTTGAGGTATGGAGCCCTAAGAGACTAGGGTTCAAGGTTTAGAGCTTGAGGTTCCGGGAAGGGTTCGGGAATGAACCATAAGACCTCTTGGCATTAAGATGTTCAGGGACTGAGGTTTACAGTCGCGGGAGTTGCGTTTCAGAATTTATGGTTTGGGGTGCAGGGTCCACGGTGTAAGGAGTGGAGTTTCGGGTTCAGGATCTAAGTCTAGCACTGCAGGATGTTCATTTTCAGCTCAGCTGAGAGAAAGGCCAAGCATGGAGAGCATCATGAGCAAACCTCAACTCCTAAACCGCTGAACGTCACAAATCCTGAATCGCCCCAAAGCCCTTGACTATCAGACGCCACCGCTTGAGTATAGCGTGATGCTGTCCAGTACAGTAGCTGGGCTCATACCTCTCAGCCTCTAGACGCCCAAAACCTCCAAACGTTCCGCACCTGAACCTGCTCTGCATCTTGGTCTACTGCTGATATTGCTACTGCTTCTGGTCACTACTAGGTATAGTTGTAGTGGATATTGATGTAACAACGCGCACTGCCACCCCTAGAAGCCCAAAGCCCAACCCCGCAGCAGCCACGCCTTGCGCAAGTCCACGCCCGTGCTTAGTATGAAGGTCTGAAGCCCCGGAACAGAGCAGTTGTTGGCCACGAGTCTCCTAAGGAGGAGCTGCGAAAGGACTTGGGGCCCTGGGTTGAGGATCAACATGTAACTTTTGTTCTAATCCCAGGCAGGAATCTGTTTCCTGCGTGGTTCTTTGAACTTTATGATTCGGGTCTGCAGAGGGACCCGATAGCAAACCGACAAGCCTTTCCTAGCTGATGATTAACAACAAAACAGAGGAGCCTCGGTGGCAAACGTTTATTCCCCTATTCTCGCGTGACTACCAAACTGTTCTTGGTAGATGCTTTGTCTTCTTCATGCGTGAGAATCTCAGTCAGCCAGGAAGTGAAATCCCAAATGTTCAACACCCACTCCCTGATGTTAGGTCTGCCTTGCACATGCTTAGAGCTCCTTTTCGCCAATACTTGAAGACACCCTAGGCTTGCACAGAAAACATGCTCATGTGGAAACCGACTGCTTGCCAAAATGGTGAAACAATCAGAGCTGCCTGCAACTCCAAACCTTACCCCTGCCTGGATCTACTCCATGGCTTAGGGGATACATTGGGATTATTTGGGGGTATCTAGAGGCTTAGAATTGCCTACAGCCTTTCGTCCTCACCTAATCAAACTTAGTTCCAGATTTCCAAGCTCCTAATCAGTGGCCCGTTATCTTGGTCCACCTCATGGACCCTCAAGATTCAAATCCTGAACTCCAAAAACCTGAGCTTCTTTAACTCTGAAACCGCAAACCACTAAACCCTCCAAGCTCTCAACCCTAAACCTTCATCGCACAAATCATCACCCTGACTGCAACAGCATGGGGAACAACAAACAGGCGCGGGCCAAGGTTCACCAGAGTTCCTTTCAGGAGCCCCTTGCTACTCCTCTGCGAGACATGGGGTTCAACAGCTAAGCTTTAGGATCAAGAGTCTAGAGTGTAAGGTGTGGCATGTAGGTTTACGGAACAGTTCATTGCGGGGCTGACTTCAAATCTGTCTGGAAGGGCTCTTCGGGTGTACAAAAGTATTCCATCACTTGGGGATTGTTTGGAATGGCATGATATTGTTCGGAGCTTGCGTTTGAGGATGCGTCTGCGTAAAAGGTTGAGGGTGCAAGGAGGAATTGTTGTGGTCAAAGGCTCGTGGTATATGTACATGATTACCTTCTACATGTGGGTAATATTGCAATAAGGTGCCAGGGGTGTTGGTCCTTGACCTGCAATGATAGTAGCGATGGATCCGAAGACAAAAGAAGGTCTTCTGCTGGTGAGAAAACATGTCGGAGCAACATGTAACAAAACGAGACAATCAGAACAACACATGAGATGCCGGAAAGGATTGGTGCCACAGGCCAAAACAAGCACGCCTCTTCACGGAACTTAAGACTCCAAAATCCCTTCCATATTCCTTCCTATCCTGCTTCTACTCCTAAGCTTTTCATTCTGAATTAAGCCCCTGAAGCTGTCAACCCCGCTAAATGCCCGCCCAAACCAGCCGGGTCCTCAACGCATCCATACCCATCACACGCAGCTTCAAGGCCGTCGCTGCGTCTGCAGTGGAAGCCTCCATGTCCAAGTCCTTGAGACATGGCAGGATATGGATAGTTCCCAAAATTAGGGTCCCATTTTGGTACCCCTAAATATTAGGTGCCGTAAAATAACCTAGAACCAAAAGGGGCCCAGAATTTTGGGAACTACCCATATGGGGCTTTGGGGTGTAGAGTTTTGGTTTAGGGCCCAGGTCCTTTGGAAAGAAGTACCAGGACCGATAAAATAGTAATCATGGAGAATCAGAGGGAGAAAGACGAACATGGAAAATGAAATGGAAGCTACTACTTAAGGTGTAGCTTGTCTCTGAGAATCATAGAGAACCAAATGGAAAAGAAAATGGAAATGAAATGGAAACTGGGTTCATACAATGGTAAGAGCCTTGGTTTTTAGGGATAAAGGTTGGGGGCTTGGGGTCTGGAGTTGAAATTTGAAATGGCCTCAATCCCAATGTTAATCTGAACACCAGCAAGATTTGTGCCTGCAACCTGCGGAAGGCAGATTTAGGCCCACACCCTGTAGCAATGGTATAATAGGAATATAAGACCACATCATCACTTTTAGTTATTACAGTCACTAATAGTGGGTGGGGGTCCGCCTAAGGGCTCGCAGTTGGGATTCTGGGGTTTGGGCCTTTGATGGGGGGAACAAAACACGTCGCTGATTGATATGAGTATACTGCAAGGACCCTATACAAGCCAGTCTCGTTTTCGAACGAACAAATCAGAAATTGGAACGAAAGACTTGGCTTTGCAAGATCCAGGAAAGAAAAGCTGGCCAAAAGATTCGGAAAACCAGGTCAACGCCCATCAAGAGAAGAGGCTAGGTCCGGGGATACAAGGGCCCGAGGATTAATGAACCGACTTCCAACAAGCACAACTGAAAATGTCAGGGAATGGGGTTGCTTTTCAATGTACACCTCCAACGCAGTCATCACCATGTACCTTGAACTTGAACCCCGAAAAAGCGAATGCCAACCCTTTTCCTTCAAACGTGCACCCCTGCTGAAACTGCATTGATGCCCTCCTGAAGCAGAATCGCACCAAGCAGGAATAGGCAAAGTAATATTTAAAAATCTCTGCATCATCTTCATTCTCTCCGTATATGACCTGCCCAATGGTCCCCATACTTTCCTGCTCTATGATCACGGAAGCCCAAACTCCAAATCCGAATCCACCCTTTCTACTATCAGCTCATAGAAGGGGTTTCCAAACTTTCAGACCAGCAGCATCTGCTACCGCCTGGAACGTGGCTTTCAACCTTACTTGGAGGCCAGGGGGCTTGGGCCGAGGGCCCAAGCCTAAACCTCAAATTTGGGACGTGGGATGCATTAACTGCACTGTCCTCTGTCGCTCCTGACATGTATCTCACTCCCCACTTCTTCAGATGCCACCCCTCACAACAAAATGAAACGCCTAGCCATTCAAAACACCTTCGAACACTCTGCAGGTGTCTTTCAGGCCCCTGATACAAGAACAGCATGAAATAAACACCGCCAAGTTCATGATAATATGAGAAAGTTCCCCAGAAATCATTGAAAACCTGAGATGGGTCTCAAAACCCTAGGGTGACATGTTTCCGACCTAGAGGCTTACAACAAACTCTACAATCCTTGGACGATGCAAGCAGAATCCTCCTATGATTCCCTGCATGTTCCGTCTGACCCCCTACCGCACTCCTTTGGTCGTATAATTTACAGGGTGAAAAAGCTGCCGTTGAAGTTCGGGGAGGAGCCCACCAAGTCTGATGAGCCCAGGATCAACTTGGGGGCTGCCCCCTGGCCTGTTGTCACCAATTTAAAAACTGATGCGGTTGATTGGCCTTGAACCTTGAAAACCTTCAAAGCCAGTTGTATACCTTGTGCTGTACATACTCAAGGGCCTGCACCATGAAATAATAACTGACTCAAGGGGCACTGCTCTTGCTTTGACCTACATACAAGGCCTAGGCCCTGTGCCCCCCCCCCAACCTGAAATCCCTCCAATCAACCCTGAACCCTAAACCCTGAACCGTAAACCCTGAACCCTTACCCCAAATCCCTCCACCTTGTCGGAGGTCTCAGGGCTTCCGCATGCTTCGCAGTGCTGACGGCAGGTTTCGCACGCCAGGGGTGAGACGGAGCCACTAGCCTCACTACCTCCATCACACGAAAACTGCCCCGTAGCTCTAAACCCCAACAATGCCTACTTACTTGTGGTTAGCGGTTCAAAAGGTGAATATACTGAGGGTTATATGGAGATTTTATTCACGTGCTCCTTACTAGCCATATCCAACCCTAAACCCTAAACCTCAAGTGAGTCATAGTCTAAACTCCTAGTATCCCCCTTGATAACCCCTATAGTCGTACCCTGTATAATCCCTTATAGAAACCCCTTTTTGGAGTTTAGACCCTAAACCCTAAACCTCATACCCCAAACCCTAAACCCTAAACCCTAAACCCTAAATGACTATGATCCCCCTATGTATCCCGCCCCTTTAAGGACTTAGAGTATGGCTCACCTGACCTGAAGCGGGTCAGGTGAAGAGGCTAGACCTTGGCCTCCCTCCGTCTCCTCAGCCGGCCGGGCAGGGCTTGAAGGTTCTTAAAAGGGGTTTAAGGTTTTGAGGTTAAGGTTCTTTAAAGGGGTTTAGGGTTTTAAGGTTTAAGGTTTTTGGGGTTTAGGGTTTCAAGTTTTAGGGTTTCGGGTTTAAGCTTAACGGCTTGTTTAGGCTTAGGGTTTAGGGTTTTGGCTTAGGGTTTGGGGTTTGGGTTGTAGGGATGATTAATCACTTGCTTTCAGTGCCTAGGGTTTAGAAGAGGAAGATGGAAACTCCTCTACCACAGGATATTCTATAGAGGCCTTTTCAGGATCCATTCATCCTTTGCTCTATGCCCCATTCACAACCAACAACTTGAACCCAAACCGCCCAAACCCGAAACCCCATTTTTTGCTGTACCCACCAGCTTTCATTCCATGTTCGCATTTGACTTGCCATCAGGTTTTCCATTTTCCATCTTCCATTTGTTTTTCCATTCCCTACTGAGAAACCGGTAGCAGAATCATGAGTACAGAGTCTCTGGGGTGAGGAGTTTGAGGTAGGATTGATAAAAGCAATCTGGTATTAGCTCAGTTCATTTGTTGCGTGAATCATGTTGCTTGGGTCTATCCCTCGGATTGTGTGGGGGGTCATTTTCAAAAACTCCTAAAGCTACTCGAGTGCCTGAGGTCTCAGTAAGGCACCAGGAAACCTTTTCAGAACTACACAACGGCCTGAAGTTCATAAACCTGATCCCTAACTGGGCATTCTCGAAACAGCAGTACCTTAAGGTGCATGGGGTTAAGGTCTATGAGACAGCCAGCGTCCGGAGTTCATCACGATTCTGTTCCGAAACTCCAAGCTCTCCTGTAAGGGCCGCCAAAAACGGACACCTTTTTAAATACCATCCTTCGGGAAATTCCAAAATCTGTCCATAAGTTCAGCAGGGCCTCGCAGACTGAGCCTCTTTTGTAGCCTCTTCCACCATGTCCCGGAGGATCCTGAGCAGAAAGTTTGCTTCTAGGTGTTTGGGAGATGTTGCGGGGTTTCAGGTCTAGGGCTGTAAAGCTTCAGGGTCCAAAATTTTGGGTTGTGGGTTTAAGGTTGGAGAGGGTATGTGGAAGGGGATAGCTTCTGCTAACCTAATAGGATGCCCCTGTCGCTTCACCCTTTGTATGTGGAGAATTATCTTCAAAAACCTGTTTTTAGGCATCATGCTGCAGGTTTGGCGTTTCAGGTTACAGGTTGGCAGGTTGCCTAGGGTCTGAAATATGACAGGCCCATGAGAGCAACAGCTGGATGATGATAAGACTGACGAGTGGCCCCAATATAAAAAGTAAATAATGCTCATAGTTATAGTCACAGAGGGTAAGGGGACCAGACATACATCTGGTCCAAGGCGCTAATGCAAAAGTTCTTTCCACACATCCCAATGTCAAAGAACTAAATAACTGCAGATGCCAAATAGTCATCTAGACCTTGTCCCCTCAGTCCTTGCCACTGCATCCGCGGATGCTTCTGTCGTTGCCGACTCGTCACGAAGAACTTCCCAAACCTTGCCATCCACGCCTGCAGGCTTTGTAGGATTGCAGGCTTACTGGTTCCAAGGTAAAAACAAATTTAGAATTAGCAAATATCCGGTGTCTATTTTGGTAGGGCATGAGCAGCAGTCCTCCAGTGCAAAGCCAAAAAAATGAAAAGTACAGCCTACCCTACCACATCCTCAAACCCTACACACTCTAAAATACTGTAGGGGCCCCATCCCTCAACAACCTACCCGCATTTCCATTTCATTTTCCATGTTCTTTTCCATTTGCTTCTCCAATATTCCCAAGAGCCCTGAACGCTCAAAACCCTAAATAGTAGCTTACATGTTCCTTTCCATTCCCCCTATAAACCCCTATACATCCCAATCTTACCCTACATTACCCCAAAACCCTGAGATCCATGTATAACCTCTAGATCCACTATATTGCCCCCAAAACCGTTTAAGCTCAAAAAGCCCGGCCGGGAGGTTTTGGAAGCCCATCCGGGAAGGTCTGGTAGATGGTGGCTGAGGCGCCGCCACTGCACTTCAGCGCCAATACTGGCACTCCATGCTTCAGCGCAATCTGCCTTGGGTTTAGGGCTACATAGGGGTGATTAAATTTAGGGAACACATAGAGAGAATGGAAAACAAAATGGAAACCACCATTTAGGGTTATATATGGGTAATTAAACAGGGCGGACGTATTGGGATTATTGGAAATATAATGGAAACTACTATTTAGGGCCTAGGGTTTATTATGAGGACTCCAATACTTCAGACAACGTTTGAAGTTTACGATAGAGTGTCGAGGGGTCCGGGGAGAAGGCAAAAAGTGGTGGCAGGAGTCGTGGAAAAGTGCGCCTGGTGGTAATACTAGCTATTAGGCAATCATAGTACTGATAATGGTGCAGATCACTGCAACAACATCGGAAGCAGTCCAAACTGTATATACCACTCGGGGACATATAGGAATCCATGCCTCAACTCCCTACTGACAACCTGAATTCGGCCTACAAATTTCTTGGGGGCTTGGCGCCTTGTTTGCTGCCTGAAACAACCATCTCGCTGTTTGCAAGAAACGTGGGGAAGGAGTAGTAAAAGAAATGGAAGCTACTATACCGCCGTAGGGTAGCGAGAGTTGCCTCACCTGCTTGCCAAAATGGCAAAGAAACCGACTTTCACAAGCAAACCAGAACTTGAACCCTAAACCACAAACGCTTTCGGGGTTAGGGGTCTGGGGGTTCCAGAAAAACTTCAGAAGTACCGCTGCAACAGCAATCCGGGCGGCATCTCATCCGCGGTGCCCGGACCCCCCTCAACAGCGATGCAGGCGTTGCAGCTGCGTGCAAAGATCCTTACTTGGGTCCAGGATTACGAGGATGGTTTTCGGTTTCGGGTTAAGGGATACCGTTTTTCTTGGAATCCGCAAGTCCCCTTAGAAGAAAAACGTAAAAATACGGCAACAAGAACCATCGGATAGAGAGGAACATCCATCGCTACACAAGCCTTGCAGCATAATCATCTGTACAACATCAAAGCCCTAGCCCGGACTCCAACCACAAACCCCAAACTGTAAACCCTGAATCCCCAAAGAAAACTAAACCCCCTGTAACCCCTGAATCACTAAACCCCAAATCCCTGAAACCCCTTATCACCCTGAAACCTTGACCTTAATCCATTATCCCCTATAATGACCAAATCCCTAAACCCTCACAGTCCCTGTAACCTCCATGACCACTAAATCACTACACCTTCAAATTTCCGAGACCAGACTCTCGCGTCGCTCCTGGCTGTCGCTGCCGGCAGTCAAAGCGACGCCAAAATTGAAATGGCAAGGCCGACCTGACTTGCTCAGGGTGTGGAGTTTAGGGTACCATTTTGGTAGTGCATTGGGAATAACTGGAAAAAGAATGAAAGCTGATATCTAGGATCTATACTGGGTCCTCTTGATTATGGAAACTACCAATCAGTAGAGGTAATGGTTCAGGGTTCGGGGTTTAGGACATAGAGTTGAGGGTTTGGGGTTTGTAGCTCAGTTTTTTAGTTGCGGGCTGTAGGAATCGTGCTGGTTGCTAGCAATGGATTGAAGGAATGAAAAAGAAAGTCGAAACTACCCCATTTAGGACGATCAGCTCCTTTTAAAGACCCTATAAGCTGGAGAAGGCTGCATGTAGGTTTTGGGGTGCTAGGAAGTAGGTGCAGCGTTTGGGGATTCCTGGCACGCTGATTAAATATGTTGGTGTTGGTGTTTCTGGGAAAATGCGCTGAGGCAGAAAACGTTCGGCCGAGGCCTCCCTACTTCGGGGGATTATATAATGGTTATAATAGGGGTTACATAATGAGTTGAATGCTTTGCCTAAAGGATTTGTTACGACTTTCCGAGGATAATGTTGCCTGAAACGACTATGCTGGAATATGAACATCTTGAAGCTGTTCCGCTGACCAGACCGTACACACTCTCAAGAAAAACACTTGGCTGCGGACCAGCAAGAACATCAACTCGGCACTTGAAGTCCCGAACGGAGAAAGGAAACCCCTTTGAAGCTCACACGCAGGTTGAGGCCCCTGACTCCATCCAACAAGAAAGATTGAAAACGATACAGGAACATGAACAACGTCCCAAACTTAGCCGACTTGGCTCCTAAATCCCAAGTTCAGAAGCGCTTTCTGCATACAACCCTGCTGCCCATTGGTGCTGACGTGTTCTGTTGGGGAATAGACCCTCAAAGTCAGTCCCATAAAATCCCAACCCTAAATCCTAAATCTACAGAACCCTTGAACAATCCGTATATGTCCAGCCCACCACTCCCTACCAGGCCTAACGGAGATAGGTGGAAAACGCAACGCTCTCGCTGCACCACATCGAAGAATGGCCTGCTCATGAGGACATGAGTGGGATTGTTGAGTTGGGGATTGAGGATTTCAGCTAAAGGGCTTATGGCTTGATTGGGTCTAAGCCTCAGGGCCTAGGTTCCTAAAGTTTCGCTTGGGTCCTGGGGATTAACCTTATGCCTCCTAATTTTGCCATGGCTGTCCTGTCAGGATGATCTGCTCTTCTATCCAGGATATTGCCATAGTGCTGCCTATCTCGGTGAGGCTCCCAACCCACCAATGGTGACCACCAAAATGGTAACTGTCTCAAGGGTCCTATACATTCCTGCCATGCTACCTTTACTGTACTGGTTGGGGGCATAGCCCCATAATCCCTAAACCCTCGACCCTGAACCCTAGACTACCAACCCTGAACGCCGGGATTTCCCGAGTCCGGACTCTGAAAAAGGGACACCTAATCCCAAAGCGGGGGGGGGCCAATATAGACCCCCAACATACTCAAAGCCTTATTCTGGGTACCCCACGAAAAGGCATCTCAAATTTTGAGAAACCCTAATCCCTACAAACCACTACATCGTCCCAGTTTCCATTGAATCTTCCATGTTCTTTTCCATTGGGTCTCCATGGTTGGGGGGTAGTATCCCCAACACCAAAACCCTACTTAGTAGCTTACACCCCTATATAACCCCTTTATCCCAGACCCATACAACTAGTACTAGGCCTGGCCACCGCATCGTGAACCACAGCATTCCCGCCAGTGAGCAGGATGCCTACGAAAATGCCGGGACTCGACAGAGTAGCTTCTTGAACCGTTAAAGGTCTTAGAAGATAGTGGAATGTTGTGGAACTACCTTGGGTTTATGAAGTTTTGTCAGGCCTCTCAATAGAGAAGTCTTCGTGTGGAATGATGTGGGAAATACCAGTTGAGTCGCTGTGGTGACTCTACTGGAGGTCCCATTTAGTTGTACCATTCTAGCTCTTCAATGGTTAAACTACCACCCTGCATGCGCGAAAGTGTGCTGAAAACCTGGCACCCATGTCCTGGCACACTCAAGCCATCCTATAAAGCATCATAAATTTCTGTTGTTACCGCAGATATTCTATTCAAATAACTACTGCAGTAGCTACTGTTAGTGGTAGCAGTCCCAGGAAGTGGCCAAGCTGCATCGACCACCCAATTCTTCCGCCAGCTTCTTGCCAATTGCCGCGCAGAGAGCCGGTGAGGTGTCCTGTGACTTTTCCCCGGTAGATTCATTTGGGGGTTTCCCAATATTAGGCCTACCATTTTGGGGTCCCAATAATAAGGACTATAGTATTTTGGGGTCTATATTGGGGTCCCCCTATTTTGGGAAACTACCATTTGGTTACTTGCGAAACAACTTGGCGTGCACGAAAACGAATTCACAGGCTTTGATGAGTCTGGTACTGTAGCAGCAGGAAGGAAAGCAGCAATGCCGCCGGGAAAGGGGTTGGATAGGGGCCTCTAACACTGATCTGAAGCGGAGCCATGCATAGGCCCATGGGAAAACCAAGAAGAAACCCAAAACGTCCTTGTGGAATTCGGTGCTTCCAAAGATCCCGACACGAAGCATCTCCTCAGCGGCAGTGTTTTGATCGAAAGTCAAATTAGCTAGCTTTTCTAGGCAGTCCAAGGCCCTACCAATATAACAAGAATGAGAAGAACTCTTTCAGGCTGCATAGTCCCTAAGGGCATCCCCGCCTCCTGCCCAAAAAAGAACATGTTTGCGCAAGCAGCTTGTGGTAGAAGCCTGAATGATTACTAATTCTATGCCCTTGCAATCCGTAGAAACCACAGTGTAACCAAACTACAGTGTAACCTCTAAGCCCAGTCTTGCTACTAAGCCGTCACATTATTCCTTCAGTGTGAGTCATGTTCATCAACACGGAGGCAGCTTCATAGTTGTGGGATCAAGCAGTGAAAAGCTTCAAAACTGGTCTCAGAAGGGGGCCACTGAATATTCCAGAAGGCAGCGAGAGCACAGCAATTGCGGACCGTTGAAGATGCCAAGATATGCGTATTTCAACGTTGCCTTTGATACGCCCCCATTGGCAATCCGCAACGTAGATTAGAAGAAGGCTACCCAGGGCACGATCCTACACAATGCCTATCAGACGAGATGCACCACGCCTTCAAACACATATCAAGACCATCACTTTGATACATGCCCCAAAACCCAACCCTGTTTTGAAGCATCCCATATCCCCTGGAGGGCCGATTGACGACATGGCCGGAAAGCCCATGGCAAAGGCATCATAAAGACAGGCAAGCCCCAGGTACCCCCGGAATGGCACCGCGTAACCCTGCACGGAGATATAACCCCTACATGTAATCCAGCAGCACAAGGCGTCTGTCAAATTTCTATCCGCCTGTTCGCATTGCCACGTGTAATCTAGATCCCACCTAAAGTGATTCACCCCACCAGCTAGGCGGGCACGCTCTCAATGCAGGTCATGCAGCCTCCACCCTGCTTTGATCATTACAAATTTGATTCTTGGACTTGGTTCCTTCGCGCCACCTGCAAGTAAAACCACTGTCATGTAACCCAGGTACATGATTTCTGTCCCCAACTCCCTTTACGTAATCCTTACATGATATGCTCCACAAGCATCTGGAGGCATCTGCTGCATGACAGCCTCATAGCTGCCCTTCGGCGCCGCTGACATGTTGCAGCCCATAGTTCGCGACAAGTGCCGCAAGCTTCTACGCATGCGCAAAGGTTGGAATGCGCAGGCTGTTTTTCGACGTTGTAGAGCTGAGGAAATCTCTGATCAAGGCTTGCCAGGACTGTGCAGGGGCATGTACTGCTCGGCCCGGGATCATGAAGAATTACTCAGCTTACGAAGGCTTCCGTGCATGCTTTTAGCTTGTCAGCTTTCCATCACTTACCCGGCTACAATGTCATCTTGCATTGGCATACACTTTGGGGCTGGCCAACACATTTTCCAGGGTATATGATACTAGCAGCCCTTTTGGCGTGCGTAAGACCTGTCAGGGCATTGTATGGGGAAGTATTCAAGCGCAGATTATTCAGGCTTCTACATCCCGAAATGTGAAGGTCTTGGCTGCTGCAAGCCTTGATGGAATGACTGCACTGTGAGCCAGCAGGAAATGAGTGAAGGAACGCGAGCTACAGGGATGTTTCTGGGGAGGGGGGGAATTATGCGGATATGTTTGAAGGTTGGGGTTTGGGGATTCGGGTCGGGGGCTTTAGGGGGTTTGGGGACTTATGGGTCAAGTACCATGCTTGACATGAAGACCCTGAAGCCCCCACTCTGACAAGTAGGGCTCAAGCTTTAGGACCCCCGTCGGGAGCCGGATGAAAGCCTCGTCAAGTTTCAGGGTTCGGGGTTCTGCCCTAAACTCACACCTTTTTTACAAATAAGCTTGGAACCCTGGAAGCACTACAAAGACCCTGGTCCTTATGAAAAGGGGGAAATTATGGTCCGGCTTAGTGGTCCAGCTCTTCAAGGCTGAGGGCTCAAGCTTCGCCACCTCACTCTTTTCCAAGCCCTGAACCAACCCCAAGCCAAAACCCGAAAGCCTCGACTCCACTGTGCGGTGGAGTAACTCAACCTCCACTCCCGTGTTCAGGTATTCCTCCTGGACAAGCAACATCTACCAGGCTTATGCACTGAGGGGCCTAAACAGTTAGGAGAGGCTTTTGGGGCATACCAAACAATAGTTATGCAACAATAAGAACTATAGGGGGGCAATGCTAATTACTATCCAGTCTCCATTGATGTGTATCGTTAGAGATAGCCAGGGCCCATGTTGATGAAAAAACTCTGCGGATGTCCAGTCTGGCATTGGCTGACAATCTTGATTGGCAGCTGAAAGTGGAGGTTTGATCAAACACTTCTTGACAAAGAAACCAGCCGCAAGTCAAAATCAAGGCCTCTATGAACCACCAAACTCCAAACCCGAAGCCTCCACCAATCTCGTGCATGTAAGGACTCGAATATAGGGACCTCCAAAGCTATGCCAAAATATATTGTTTGCACGCCTTTCCCGTCGTATGTCCATCCTAACCACAGGGATACTTGTTGGTGTTCCAAGTGGACTCCTGATACTTCAGCATTAACCTCCAAGCCCTTGAAAATGCCCAACCCCTCCGCACACCGTGAGACCTGAAGTGCCGAACGCATCAATCTTGAAGAACTGCATTCTCAACTTTACAAACCTGAAATCCTAAGATGGCACCACATGAGCTGCAAAATCTGACGGCGCTGTGCAGTACAGAAATCAAAGAACAAGTGCTTGCCCAACGCTCCTGTGAATCCCAAGTTTGACCCCCAACCGAGAACGGTCTCGCATACCGTGCATGGGCCCACGGGCGTCGCCCCGGGCGCACGCGCACGACCGAAGTTGAGCCCCGAAATCCATATGAGCTATAGTCTAAACTCCTAGTATCCCCCTATAGTAGTCCCATAACCTCCCTTTAAGGAGTTTAGACTATGGCTCCTATCAGCCCGAGGCCACCGTCCCAACCAAAGACTGATGGATCGCTGCTATGGATCCTGTCGGTCTATTTTCCATTATCCCCTATATAACCCCAATATATACCCTATAATCCCTATATAACCCATTGTAGTAGTTTCCATTTTCTTTTCCATTATCCCCCATATAACCCCAATATACGGGTGTATTCTACGCCTGCCCTTTTGCTAGACTTTAGACCTGACAGCCCTCCCGGGTTTCCCTGCCTCGGGTACAGACTTGGCTTCGATGCTTACATGCACAGTGGTCTGGCTGGGAACACCTGAGCCAAGATGTTTCGGAAGGTTTCTCAACCAGAAAGCTGGTACTTTTGATCCTTGCCACGGGGAGTTGGTTACCTCGACAATAGAATGTGACTGAGACCCGCGGCTGTTCGAATTACCAAGCTCGAAAAATCATAGTAGCGTTCCAGGGTATACTTGCGGTATAGTAGACCGCTTCCTTATGATTATGGGCCCGCCTGCCTCAACACCCTGGGAGTATATTGTCAAAACACGTCCGCAAAGAGATCAATCAGCAAGATAACCCTAACTCCGAAACCATACATGTCTCCAGAAACTCGCGGTTTCAATTTCACTTTCCTTGTCTTTTCCACTTGATTTTGCAGAATTCGGGCATGTCCGCATACAACCATATGTGGCCCTATAAAACCCGATGCAGCCTTACACATCCTTGTATTAGCCTATATATCCCTGCAAAACCCTACATATCCCTAAATAACCCTAGGTATATTTTGGGCACTGCCCCCTCAGTAACAGTTGGGTAATATTTAGAATATAGTCATATGTAGCCCTTAACATGACCCCTAGTATAGACTGTCACTGGGTGAGGGCAGTACCTAAGGTAAATATATCCCTAGGAAAAACGATCTTTGAAAGCCCACTTCTAACCTCAAAGCCCTGAAAGCTGCCGACAAGTGGCTGGCATTCTCAGCAACCTTTGTGCAAATTGTGTAGGACTGATATGGCTTTAGGCCCCTTAGGGGTTTTCTCCAGGGTCTAGGGGATGAAGGTAGTGGCTTGTAGCTCCATGGGTTCGGGGACCATTCTTTCACGCAAAAAGGCAGTGATGATTGTTCAGGATTGCTTGAGGGGCACTGAGGCATTGCAAAGGACCTTCTCTGGATGCAGCAATATTATGCATGCTCGTCCTTTTGTTTGAGATGTGTGTTCTTGGCTCTAAAGCCTCAAGCCAATAACAGTCCCATCAAGGGAATGAAGGTTGCTTCCAGTAGGATCGAGTAACCTCTAGCTGTGTTTGGGCTTTGGTGTAGAGTTTGGTGTCCAGGGCTCGGATCTGGGCTTGAGGCAAACACCGCAGTAAATCCCGAATGCAAAGCCCATCTGCTTGAACAACCCCCGTACGAGGGCTCACATCTGGATAGCCCTTACCCCCAACCTTCTGAAATGCAATGTCAAGAGAAAACGCGGAACACCGTTTAATCTCGTGAAGGCCTCTCATATGAGGATTACACTACATGGCGATTTCCATAACTAGGCGGACCTTAGTAACAACACCAAAAAACTATGATGTTTGTTATGGGTACTCTTAAAATTGTACCGCCGACGTGGGGAAACCCCTAAAACCTAAACCCTAAGAAACCTACAAAGTACTTCTTCCTTCTGTACCCCCCGAAGATGGCCTTAGCCGCTTTGGCTGCTGCCTTCTTCGCCTCAGCTAAATTATGTTCAAATGATAGTAATACGAAAAAATAATAGTAGCTATCGCAATAATAGCAGTAGTAGTAATAATAATAATAATAAGAAGAATTTCAATAACAAGAATAGAAATAACAAGGCTAGATCTCAATGGTCGTATGGGTGCTTAAAATGGAGAATCAAATGCAAAAAGACAATAGAAAACGAAATGGAAATCGGGACTATGTAGAGACTTACGGGCTTTAGGAATTTCAGGGAGAATGGGAAATGGATCCCTATGCTCATGCCTGTGCCTACAATAATGCCATGCACTTTCCTTGGATAAAACAACCGTTGTCCGGGTAACAGAAACGGAAGTGCTAGATTTCATCCTACAGAGCCCCATACAAGCCCCACATTACCCTATGTAATCCCCACATGACGCTGCAACCCCCAAATAACCCTAGATAATCCCAATACAACCCTATATCCCACATAACCCCATCTAATCCCGATATGTAAATATATGTATATATATATATACCAACATATTGGTATGATTACTTTGTGGTTGCAAGCTCAGGACCGCTGTCGGTTAATCCCCTGCCCCAATAATAATTACCACCAACATGAAGCCGCAAAGGGGAATATATGTCACATATCATTAGGGTTTGAGGGCTTAAGTTGTTTATTTGGGATGCAGGGATTGTTGAATTAAGTTCACTTATGCCTGACTCAAAGCAGTAAGCCCTTCATCCTGCCTTAAAGTCTTGACTTACGACCAATTTGCCGGATGGAAGATGATCACAATCAAGCTGGGGCACCATTTTCATGGGTTCTGCTACTAACTCCAGAATTAAGGCTAATTAAGAGGGAAACTAGGGCGGGTTGCATAGAGAGGAACCCATGACATTTGGTGATTTTGAAATTTTCACTCGAGAGTCGAATGTTAAGAGGGCTATGTTGGCAGATCCCTGGTTTGAGAGTAGACCCGGAAGAGACCAACCATAACATGCCTCTAGCCTGGCCAATACTCAGTGTGCAGGACCCTACCTACATGAGGACATTCCAATAATAGAAATTACTAGATTATGAGGTACGTTGATAATATAATATAAGGGGGGAGCCCCGATTTCCGGAAATATCCCTATGCAGAGATGTCAGCACTGGGGCCACGGAATGATGTTGACCACTAAAACAGCTGGCTGCGCTGCAAGCAGGATCAAAAAAGGCCACACTTTGAACAACCATTATACATATACACCCTAGCATGATGTAATCCAGCGCTGTCTTGTGGAACCCTCATAGGGCCTCAGCTTCTCTTCAACCCTCCACTTCACAATCCCTGTATTCCCCCAGTTTCCAGCTCACTTTCCATCCTCTTTTCAATTTGATTCTCCATTATAGGGGGATAAAATAGTAACTTTATATCGTATATTATATACCCTATATACCTTATACTATATACCTTATATTATATTCAATTAAGCTTCTTAACAGCAAGTTCCCAAAAGCAAAGCCGAGGCACAGCTCGGGCAATGCTTCCCATGGTGTCGGTGCCTTCGCGCTCGGCTGTGACGTTCCTCGGGAGGTCAGCCCATGTTACCCATGTTTCAGGTATACGTTTCAGAGCACGAGAGCTTCGGTTAAGGAAGGTTTCCTGTGGCCGCCCTCTCTCATCAGAGTCCAAGGAAGCTGAAAGTTTTAAGTTTCCACCCCAAACCCCTGAATCTCAAACACCAAAACTCAGGCTCTGCCAACCCGAAGCTCCTGCTTCCTAGCTCGAAACCTGGAAACCCTGTACCTCACAGCGCCAGTTGCCCTAGTTCCTTGACCTCAGGAAACCCAACAAATTCGTAAACCCAAACACAAACTACAAGCTACGAGATTGATGTATAGCCCCTACCAAACGCCATGTACTCCTACATGACACCTATCTGAAGATGCTAAGAAAAAACTTGGCGACCCAGTTTCGTGGCGTTCGTGGAATTCGTGCCATTTGTGCCATTGCCGCGCAGAGCACTGACGATGGCGGTGGCCGCCTTCGCTGCTTCCTTTGCCTGGAAAAACTTGCTGGTTGTTAAGAAAATGGAAACTACTATAATGGAGAATCAAGTGGAAAAGAAAATGGAAAATGAAATGGAAACTACTATAATGGGGTTATATAGGGTTTAGGGTTATAATAATGGAGAATCAAATGGAAAAGACAATGGAAAATGAAATGGAAACTGGGATTATTATGGGGTATATACATCGTAGGCTGATTGACCTGAGAGTGGGCCTGGACCTACCCAGCCTGCAGTTGTCCAATCCTGCGCTATTGCTGAACTCCAGCATCTGTTTCTTCTTTTGCCGTCTGGTGTAGGCAAAGGAAATCGAATGAAAAATGAATCGTTTATAGGGATGCATGTGAGGTTTTGGATTTAGGAATACCTTGCTAGTCGCCAGTAGCAAGTGTGAAACTGGGGCACTGTAAGGAGGTATACGGTTAGTGGGGAATGAAGGAACAGAACCTACTACATTTCAGCTTACACACGAACTACTCTTGGGATCGATTCCTCCACTCCCTCCTAGCAACCAAGAAGTAAAGGAGTTGACCGGCACAGGGTTCAGGCTTTGGAGCCCAAACCTGTAGGGTATGGTCGGGTGATACTCAGCCAGCCTAACTTCATGCCTCTTTCGGTTCTGAGGGCTCCGGTCGCGGTAATACGTAGGATTGCAGAAATTTGCCTCACAGGCTGGAGCCCCAAGGAAAAACTTCAAAACCCTGCCTTCACCCCGCCAACACAAGGCTCCGCAAACCCCATGTTCTTCCTGACCCCCCCCCTCCCACCCCATACTCTGCTACTCAAATGATGATCCTTGACCAGACTCACGTGGATATGTTCAAGCCAGACACAACCCCGGTAGTAGCTGCCCGCACACCGTATGCATTGAATCAATGCTGATATTCAACCCAGACCCAAAATTAAAACCCGACCAACCTCACATCAACCCAGTGGCAGCATCTGCCACAGCTTCAGCTTTCGATTCATTGCCTGTGCCAGAGCCTTTGCGTCGCTGAAAATGAGGCTCGTCAAGTTTATGGTCGAGGGGCTTGGGAGTCAGGCCTGGGAAAAGAAGCTAGGAATTAAGTTTGGGTCTAGGGCTTAAGGGTTTAAAGGCATGGCTTGAAGGGAAGGTGAAACAGGGCTGTGATGCGACGTGCAGAAGGTTGATGCCAAGGATTCTCAAAGATATTACGAAGGATTATCAACCCATCCAAACAAACATGACGAATCTTGAGACCATAAGCAGGGGCACAACATGTCAATTCTATAAAAATGCTGTTTTGAAATGGAATGCCTGTCCGCGTCTGAGTATGATGATGAGGAACACTATTGCCAGAGCTATCAGAAAGACTACTGACTTTTGTTCCTTTGCGAGACCTGCTTGTTGTACGACAAGAACTCGAATACGAGAAATGATGATAAGGGCTGAAAATCCAGGCCGTGCCGTCAGCGCCGTAAAACCGATACAACCCCTAAACAATCCCAATAAACTTCCCAAACATTTCCAATGCAATCCCTAAACTATCCCTATGTCCCAATCTCTATTTCCTTGCCAACTCCAGATGCTTTATCCTACAACCCCTTAGCCTATATGTTCCTAAGACAAGCTCTACTGGAAGCCCAATGTATAATACTGCAGTTTCCCTAAATAGGGTGACCCCAATATAGATCCCAAAACACTAGAATCCTTATTTTGGGGACCCAAAATGGCGCGCCTTATTTTGCGAAAGCCCCTATATTCCTTCATTCCCTAGTCACCTCTGGTATGCCTATACGATCCCTCCCCTAAACCTAAACTGTCCCGTGTATCCTACCCATCCTCCCACACCCCTACGTACACCCCGCTCCCCCTTATCTTTCACTTTACCCTCTCCCTCTCAAAGCACCTCCACCGCCGAAAATGGCTTGAGCAGCTGCCCTCGCGGCTTCAGCGGCCCCGGTGACCTCGGCGAAGTTTTTGGGGCTTTGGGGTTTGGGGGTTGTAGGGCTTGGGTTGCCGCATGTTGGGATTTGGGCATTTAGGCCTGGGGGAGTTTTCCGGCTTTGGAGTTTGAGGGCTTCAGGGGTTTTCAGGTTTTCAGAGTTGGCGGATTTTAGGAGTGTCTAGGGTTAACGAACTGAGGCTCAAGGCTCTTCAGGCTACCTTTGCAGGCTTATGGCTTGCGACGCAGGGTGTAGGGTTCAGGGTTTGGTCTAAGGAGTAAGGCTTGCGAATTGGAGCTCCCGCTCAGCAAAATAGGGATGGGGCCTATACCCCCTGGCTCAGGTCCAGACCATGCAAAAATATTCTCTACAAGGTTTCGGTGTAACTTGCATGGCTGTTCAGTTCTTCGCAGTCCATACCTACGTATCATTGTACTGCTACGCAGCTTGACAACAAGAAACTCTGAGGCCTTGAGCTCCTGTTGAACCCAAAGACGTCACGCTCAGGGCTCCTTCTATCGCGGATCTCTTTGAGCTGTGATGTCGTGACATAGCCATATGCGTGATGTTTGCAACTCCGTGAGAATGGAGTCTTACTGCCTTAGATGGGGTCTGCTGAACTTGGAGAGGGGGAGGTGCCGCAAATTCAGGCGAGTGACACGGAATCATACACATCGGGTGATGCATGGGCATGGTATCTCTGGAGAGAACGGAACCCTAAACATGGCATGAACTCGTAGGCAGATGGCAGCCCACATGCTGCCGGCGTACTGCCTCCACGGCTTCTTCGGTGGAATTTACGGCGCCAGAAGCATTTCCTCCTGTGAGTCCCGCCCAGATGGCCTGGCGGAGGCTCTGGGTCTAGCAATGGTCTAGCAGTGGGGTCTGCATAGCATTCTGTTGTGAGCTTCTGTTCTCCTGGGTTTTAGGGTTTGGTCTGGAATATGTGCTCTGTTGGACCAATACACCCTGAACAAGTGCAGGTATTACATGTGGACCTGAGGAACATGGCACCCCCCTAAACAAATGATTAACCCCAAACCCACGACCAAAAACCAGTAGCGGCCTTCGCTGCATCTGCTGCGGCCTTTGCAGCTTCCCCGGCCTTCATTCCCGGATTCTTGCGGCGCTTAGGGTCTGGGATCTAGAGCTTGCATAAACCCAGTGCTCATCATATTCCTGTGTCTTTTCCATTTAAGTTTCTTGATCGGCACCCTAAATCCCAAACACCCTGAGTTTTGTGCGTCCAACGCAGGCCCGGCAGGTATTTCTCATTCAGGGGCTAGTTGCTGAGGGATTTAATGAGAATATAGTTTTGGTGTGGAGGTTTCGCAAGACCATCATGCAATACTACTAGCAGTACCAGACCTAGGGGTCCCCGAGCATTGGAGGTGCCTTGCTGATGATGTCATGATAAAGATAAAGCGTTGGGGAAGTGCAAAAGGAACAGAAGAGACATGAAACTAGCCGAAGCCTTACTCACAACTACA
The DNA here is from genome assembly GCA_905231905.1 of Symbiodinium pilosum. Taxonomy (NCBI): domain Eukaryota; class Dinophyceae; order Suessiales; family Symbiodiniaceae; genus Symbiodinium; species Symbiodinium pilosum. The sequence goes on from CAJNIZ010001069.1 coordinate 104,784, forward strand.
CAACATTGGATTGAAAGCAGTCAGGATTTGGCCTTTCCAGTGGTTCTGAGCATTATCCTCTCAAGCTTTGAGGTTATCACACTTACTGACTAGACTGAGACCCAAACTTGGCCTTCCACACATGCTATTTCTTGCGGAATGTACAAAACTGCCATAATTTTCTGAACAGACCTCAAAATTGCATCTGCAAGAGCAAGCTCCCGACTATACCCAGGTCTTCTTCTTTGTGACGATGCTCAGGGTCACAGGGTGGGAACATGGCCTGAGACCTTCTTTGCAAGTTGGACAAAGGTTCGGGGGTTAGGGTTTAGTCACACTTTAGGGGGTTTAAGCTTTGGGGCCAAAGCATCCCCGGGGGAGGCAGAACCACAACATCGAGCTACACAACAAACAAGACCTCTTGCCTCAGCACGCATGAATCGACTCTGAAACAGCTAGATCCAAACCAAGGATGGAAGGTTGGCTGCTTTAAACTCCTGTGACCCTTTGGTTGGAGAGTATCATTGGGGCAGCACAGCATGACAGAATGGAATGTGCTTGAAGAGGTCTGGAAGCACAATTAAGAAAAGAGACTGTATGCATCACAAGCACATTGAATGCTGGATAGGTCATTACCGTGCCGTCGTGCTATGCAAAGCGGTATACTTCATACATCATCACCCAAAAACTCCAGTCTCTGACTTTTCAAGCCTTTCATTTGCGGGCCATAAGCCCGAACCCCAAGCCCCCTTTATTATGCCCTTTGGTAACATTTGCAGCCACTGCGCTGCATTGACAGCGTCCGCCGTGGTGTTTGCAACCTCCGAGGCGTTGGTATCGTTGCCAAGGATGGCCTGGCGATTCAGCATGTGGAGGTCTATCTTGAAGTCCCCTTATTTTGGAAAACTACCATGTTATGGATATTACCACATGGAGATATAGGGTTATAATATAGCGGGAAGGAAAAAGAAGATGGAAGCTACTACTCAGGGTTCTGCATTTCGAGAAGTTAAGGAGTACTACGGATAGTACGCGCAGCAAGGGAAAAAACAAAAGCAACCTATGAGTAGAATGGAAAATGTGATTATGCTGTTGGTGTTTAGCGGATTTCCAAAATTTAGCGGTCCCTTTTGCAGAGCGCGACTAGAATCTGCTGGGGCAAATATGGGGGGACATTGGGGGGAAACGACTTTTGGAAATACCTATTGAGGGCCACCTGCGGTGTAGGGCTTTCAGGTTTTCAGCTCAAAGGATATCGTTGATTATGGTTTGGGGTTCCGGTTGGGAGCTTGAAGTTGAAAGTACAAGGCTTAGGGTTCGGGGCCGTCTGGGGCAGCGGTTTGCTTTGGGGTCCATTGGAAGGTCACAGGAACAAGTCGCAAGGGTCAAGGGTTTCGGGTCTAGGATTTAGGGCTTTGTTTTGGGATTACTGGTTTGGGGCTTCAGGATTGGAGCCGCAACAATAAAATGCGCTTTACAAAAAAAATGCTCATGTATAGCACTGCTTGCTCGAAGTTCGATCATTCAGGGTTCTAGCTTCAGGGGTAAATCCCGTACCTGGATGTCAAGTGCTGAAATGAGGTGGAGCAGTCCGGGTTCGGTCCGCTTGGATTCTGTTGCAACATAGCAGAACCTAAATACCAAAGCAGCATGACCAGAAAGAAAGGTCCCATCAAGTCCCCCTATGCCCCCAAATACTACAATTGAAACACTTGATATTGGCAACGCGCCAAGAGAGAGCCCCTGATTCCTGGAAGCCCAAAATCGGCAACAGAAACCCCGCCGCTGGATTGAAAGGAATGTTCAAGTGAGGGAACTACCAGGCGGGTACCCTGACAGGAAGCATACATCACACGCAATATATCATACTCCTCATTATAAGGACTCCCAAAAAAAGGGCCTCGAGTTTTTGGAAACCACCCAGATGGATCCACCCTCCCTAAGGTTCCCCCTTGTCCTGCATGAACCTCAAGTAAGCCTGATTTGGGGGGAAACCCCAGGGGGGCTGGTACAGGCGGAGTCGGTTAGGGGAGCCGCAACCTATTTCTGTCATCATCTTGTAGACCAACCCCTTGCCTCAGCGGCCTTCTCCAGACCTTGCTTGACCTGGTGGGATTTAGGTCAGAAGGCTTAGGGTTTCTTGATAGAAATTAGAGCTTGCAGGTTGGAATAAAGCTTGTGAAGATTGGGGATTCATGTCAGGTGTTGTCTCAGGCTTCTGGAAGCCAAAGCGTTTGATTTGGAACCTCTAGGATTCCTTCCTGAGGTGAGTATGGCTCTCAAATTACCTAAAAGTTCGATGAGTAGCGGCCTGCAATGGAAACCCTGTTCAACGACAATTACCTACACACTTTAGGTGGTTCTACTTCAGGGGCAATGGAAGGAAGACCAGCGACCTGTAGATGAATCCCTTAAACCCTAGACCCTTACCCGTGTACGTACTTTGCAAGCGGTTGGCAGCCAAGGTGTCCTTCTGCTTTGAGAACTACCCACGCATGGTGGTTTCCCAAAGTAGGGGTACGCTTTGGGGTTCCCGCAACAAGCTCCATTTTCTTTTCCATCATCCCTATAAAACCCCTATATTACCCCTATATAGAACAACAACCAGGAAAGCCCTGTGCGGCGGAGCCGCAGCATCAAAGCTTGTACTTGTCCTGAGCAGAGGATGAACTAATGTTGGCTGCTACCCTATAGTCTGCCTTAAGTAGATAGGATATAGGGGCTATATAGGTGTTATACAGGGGTTACATAGGGATACTGGAAAAGAAAATGGAAACTACTATTTGAGGTTTAGAGTTTGGGGATATAGTCCCCGCTTAAGTAGATAGAAGGGGGGGTTATATTGGGATAATGAAAAGAGAATGGAAACTACTATTTGAGGTTTTTATACTGGCTATATAAGGATGATGGAAAAGAAGCTGGAAATTACAATGCAGGGTTTAGGGTTTAGGGATATAGTCCCCCTTAAGTAGATAGAATGTGGGGTTATATCGGGATAATGAAAAGAGAATGGAAACTACTATTTAGGGTCTAGGGTTTAGGGTATAGTCCCCCTTAAGTAGATAGAATATGGGGTATACTATTGGGGTTATTTAGGGAATAATGGAAAACAAAATGGAAACTCTATAGTATAATAGGGTATATATTGGGGTTATAGTCCCCCTTAAGTAGATAGAATATGGGGTACATGGGGATCTTATTATAACAATATACCCAAAGCCATATTCTATCTACTTAGGGGGGACTATAAACACTAAGAGTCTGCGGCCTGACTTCAGGTTTGCAGAGCAGGGTTTAAGGCTTCAAACAGAAACGCTGGGGAAGTGTGGCAAATAATGTTTGGCATCGAACATGTTCATACAGCCTTGGCCCTTCTTCGTACCAGGCACTGCGTTGCCTCTGCCATGAAGAAGATGCAAGATCACCCTTCTGCACTGATGGCTAACCAACCGTTTCAAGAAAACGTGCATCAGGGATGGTAGTCGTGCTCAAACATTAGTTTCGGCTTTTGGGTTTGGGGGCATACATTATGAAAAGATAGCAAGCTGACCTGAACCTTGACCCATAAAACCTCAACACACATGAAAATCATGCTTGGCCAAGTTGCCTGCCCCCCTCCCCCAACAATTTGACACCTAAAGAAGGTCTGACCAAACCCCATCTACCCCCTCAAAAGACCCGCAAACAGATCAACCCCTAAACGAAGCCGGAGTCGTTGTTTGGCTGCTCGGTTCAGTGGTCGTGTTTGGGGGAGCCTGGCGAAGGCAGATGCTAGATGCTTAAAGTAAGTTTTTGAGGTGGGAGGTGAGACTTAGGGTTCTGAGGCTATATTTGGGGCAGAAAAAGCCTGAACTCTAGATGGGGTTGCTATACACTACTACCTATATGAACTGTCAGATCGGCTAAATGGGCTTTCTCGCTTTAACCACCCCGAACAAGAAACCGCCCCAACAGCCTAGAAAAAAAAACACTGTAGGGTACCAGTAAATATTCGGGGGGCTATGGCTCAAAATCAATGAGAGGGAGTGCAAGTCCAAATCAACATGTGCAGAAAGGTTTCACATTTCCGGGTAAGGGGTGGATTTAGGGTTCAGGCTTTGGGGTTGGGAAGAATGGGTCGTCGTTAACAATCTGTTCACTGCTGCTTCCGTTAACATCCCTAAATAACCCCTACAACCCCAATACAAACCCCATAGAATCCCAGAATTGAAGGAGTCATATCCGTAGACATATGCCTGAAACCCAAGCCCTTCCTTTGCCTGCACAAGTAACAGTGCTTTTTGACCATGGCAGCCCAAAGAAAGAAATCATACAGCTGACAGCAGGCATCTCCATCAGAACAATAGCTGCGCCAAAGGCCCCAGCCCTACCACCAAAAGAACTTTGGGGGTTTCCCAAATTCGGGGCATTTTGTGCCGGTCCCAGTAATCCTCATCATGATTTAGGGTCTCTATTGGGGTCGCCGCTTTTGGGGAGACTATTGCATACAATCAGGGTTCCTGCAACCGCACTAATCTGGTCAGGGTTAAGGGTTCAGTTTTTTGGGGGTTTAGGGGAATGGAAAAGAAACGAGGCCTTGACCTTTAAATCTGAAACGTGAAGCCCCCCCAAAACAAGGCCAAAGCAGCCCACAAAGGCTTCTCTGGGGGCTGCAGTTCCTCTGCGTGCACCCCAGGATTTCTGTAAAGGTTTTTGCTAGTTTTTCAAAAGCGGTTTCTCTGTGCTAAAACAGGAATAGGAGATCGAATGTAACAAGGACTGGTCTAGGGATGCACTTCCTCACTATGCCCTAAGCACGAGAAAGATAAGGAGTGTGCAGGTCAAGGCCTTGAGGTCAAAGGCTTAGGGTTTTAACAGTCCACTGGGCTTCGCTCTCAGTCTTGTTGGAGTCATGTATGCAGGCTCAACGGATTATAACACACAGGACTATATACTGCCAGATTAAGAGGTGCAAGATCTGTCCAAAAATGCCAAGTGCGCGCCCCTGGTTCCCATGGTTTCCACTTCGGGGCTTCGGGGATCTTATGGGGCCCAGGGAGCATTCTTGTCGCCATATCCCTACCCACTCGCAGCGGCATAACAAGAATATGGCACAACCTGAGCTAAGGACATGTTCATGTTACAGGCTTTTGAGGGGTCGTCTAGGATACCCAAAGATGCGAGGCTGGGAGATTGAAGCTGACCATGGGATCCTGCAGTTGTACCAAAACATGAACAGTCGAAGGCCACTGACGATCACTACGACCCTGCAAGAAATCGTATGAACCTATGCAGGAGCCCAATGACAGCCTGACTGCTGCTGCAAAAGGCTCAAGCTACATGAACAACTCAAACTCCAGAGAAAGGGCCTAAAGAAAACCAGAGAGGGAGATTGTGAAGCAGTACCCACCTACATTGACAGAAACAAACCTGCCGAAAGAAGCCCAAAGAACTTCAACCCCTAGTAGTTAAACCGACACGCTAAGAACCGACCTTCCGATACCTTCCGTTAGCCCTCCTCCAAAGACTAAAGCCAATGAGCAGCTCTGCCCGGAGATCTTCCGTCACAAGCGACACTAGGGTGCAAGAAATGCCCGCCAGCTTTTCTCTGTGTCCAAGCAGCTCTGGTGGTTGTTGTGCTCGTGCTGGTAGTCGTGCTGGTGGTCGTGCTGGTGGTCGTGCTCGTGGTTGTGCTCGTGGTTGTGCTCGTGGTTGTGCTGACCTCGAGGCAAATCAGTCACTGTTGTACAAGGACTGAAGGCATGTGCTGTTAGGAGCTACGAGTAGGGACGGCTTATAGGTTCAGCTCAACTGAAACTCATCCTATCACAGCGCATGCCCTGGATACAGATTCCGATGTCCTGGCAATTATGAGCTGAATTTCACCTTCTGCTGCCAGGTAGCTGTGGTTGTCGTTGTTTCGCTCTCTGAACTTGTCGTGCTAGTTGTTGTGCTAACCTCAGGCACGACATGCAATGCCAAGGGTAGATGTACGTTTCAAAGACAGCATGCGAGTCTTCATGCTCATGTATATTCTGACAAACATGTCTGCATGTCTCCAAACAGCCAGACAGCCGTGGTGGTCGTTGATTCGCTTGTTGAAGCACTTGTCGTGCTGGTGGTCGTGCTGGCCTTGGCGTGCCAACATGCAATGCAAAGCCTAGACGCATATCATTGAGGCAACACGCCAGAATTCTTGCTGCATATGAAAAGCAGAAAATCACATCCTGATACAGGCAAGAAGCACTTGTTGTGCTGGTTGTTGCGCTCACCTCAGCCGCACCATGTGCAACGCGTTGAGTTGCCGTACATCTTGAATGCAGAGCGTCAAAACATTCTACAATCATTCTCATAATTACCCCCTGCCATGCTTGCTTCGAACTCTACGGCACGTGTTGTTATGACAGTGGTCGCAGTAGCCTCGAGCACAACTGTCAGCGCACTGGGTAGATGTATACACCACACACCCCACTACATAAAGCCACATTCTGGTATAGTGTCAGAAAAGCCACTGTTGTCGTTGTCTCGCTCACTGCGGGACTTGTTGCGCCAACGGTCGTGGTGGCCTCTGGTGCTACATGCCATGCACAGGATCGATGCGCCGCTTGCACTCGGCGCACATCCTGGCAGAAAATGGGACAAAAACTACTCTTGCGCTGGCAAGTGGCCGCCGTTGTTGTTGCTTCTGCAGCACTTGTTGTGCCGGCAGTTGTGCTAGCCTTCGGCACCAAATACTATGCACAGGATACGCATACAGGCAGGACGAACAGAAGTCATGTGCTTGTGTAACCTGCAACTCATGTGCACCAGCAAGCAACCGCCGTCGTTGCTTCTGCAGCACTTGTTGTGCCGGCAGTTGTGCTGGCCTCATGTACAGCAAGAGGATTACGCATGCAAAGGACATAGAACACAAGAAGTCATGTGCTCGAACAACCGGAGAGTCTTGCAAAGTAGCTGCTGTTGCCGTGGCTTCTGCAGCACTTGTTGTGCCAGTAGTCGCGCTAGCCTCGGGCAGAATCTGCCATGCAAACGGAAAACATGCGCACTGAACAGCATGCCGCCGTGCTCCGATGCAACCCGCAACTCACTCTCATACACTGGCAAGGGGCCATCGTTGTCATTGCTGCTGCAGCACTTGTTGTGCCGGTGGTCGCGCTAGCCTCAGGTGCAACATCCCATTCCATGCACACAGCAGACCCACAACCTGGAAACGTAATGCCAGTCATGCTCTGCTCTGGCGGTGAAAAAGCGTTCCCGCACTGGCAAGTAGCTGCTGTTGTCGTTGCTTCGCTCTCTTCCACACTTGCTGTGGTGGCAGCTGTGCTAGCCTCAAGGCATGCAGCACACAACGCCAACATCCAAACACGAGGCTCAGGAATTCTGTTCTTTTCAATCATCTGTGCAGAAGCATCACTGCTGTTGTGGTCGCTCCACTCAATGCAGCACTGGTTGTGCTGCCAATGGTGGTGCTAGCCTCTGACACAGACATACATCCAACACACTGACAGACATGAATAATCAGGGCTTGGAAAATGGAGTTTGAGGTTTAAAGCGTTTCTACTTCTAATCTTCCTGGCACCTTTGTGTGCAACCAACCACCCACTTCTGTTGTGACTGCGCTCGTTGTGTAGGTTGTCGTACTGGCCTCTGGCGAATTTTCAGTGCACACCGGAAGTGTACAGCTCAAACCTGCGTGATGTCCATACCCCGTCAAAGAGCTGCTTCAGTTGTGGCTGCACTCGATGCAGCGCTTGTTGTGCCAGCAGCCGTAGTGGCCTTGCAAAACAGCATGCAGCGACAAGCTTGCAGCAACTTTGCAAACGCACAGAAACTTAAATGGCTGCTGCTCTTGCGGCTGCACTCAACATGAGTCTTCTCGTAGAAATGGTCGTGCAACCTGTGGAGTGACTCTGAGTGAAAAGCCCCTGAATCCCCTGCACACGTCAGATCTGTGCAAACTGAATTGAAACCTTGAAGCACCAGACCATCAATGGTCTGGGGGTTGACAAGAGTTGGGCCTTGGTCTTGTCTTCAAAACTGTGTAAGAGGTGCGCCTACAAGAGTTCTACGCCGCGATATCCAACCTAATAAAGATCCAGAAAGGAAGCAAGTCAAATTGTTCTCCAAACACTGCCAGGACAAGTTGCAAATTACTCAAGTGTGTCCGAGCAGCAGAATCTGGCACAGAGGAATTTGACGTCTGTATGACGGACACGCCGGTGGTGCTATAAGGGGCCTAAGCTCAGGCACTCCTCCTACAACTGCTACCAGTAGTCAATTGTGGCAACTACGACCACTACTGCTATGACTATTTCTTGCTCCGCTGCTTCTTCTAGTTACCTTCAGCTCCGCGGCACGGGTGTTTGAAAACCCTGGCATACGATTAGACGCACATCACTATGTCTCCGAAAGGCAAAATTTTCAAACATGAGCCCTTAGATCTTACAAGCTAAGCCCTGAACAGCGAACCCTCAACCTACCACCCTGAAGCACCGCCAAAATCCCCATGTCATATTGAGTCCCGGCCGCTGCCGTCGTTCCTTGAGGCTGGGAAGCCTGGTGCTAGGGCGTACACCCCCCCCCCTTCGAGTTGGGGGGAGGGTGGTTGCGCATTACAAATTACAATCATACATGTTTTGCTATGGAGACCGTCAACCCACACTCACTGGTGGCAGGTATAACCCCTTCTGTCATTCATTGCTAACCTGTAACAGCTAAACCCTCAGGCCTAGGGCCTAAACCCTATAGCAACTTCCATCTTCTCTTACCTTCCATCATTCCCTACTGACCACCGGAAAGCTGAAAAGCGAGTCCCGAAATCTTCAACTTGTCCTCCCCCCCTCAGCGCCTGCATAAGCTGTGCGATCCAGGGTCTCAGAGCGATTGCAAAGGTTTTAAGGCAGGGTTCAGGGCTCTTGGGGGTTCTAGGGTCTGGGGCTGAAGGAATTTAATGCAACCGTTCAGCTTTTAGGGTCTCCTGAGTTGAGTTTTTAAGTGGAGGAGAAGAGTGATTACCGCAAAGGGCTAAGCCTGACGTGAGACCGGTGAACCACCTTGAATAACACATAATGACACTGCAAATCGAACACCCCGGCTCAGGCTTCATGCTCTCTGGATGATTGTAAGAGCTTTGCTCGATGAAGAAGACTGAACCTTCATGCACGCCGCGCCCACACTAAAACGGAACAATGATCGGCATCAGATTTTGAGTGGCCTTCACTTTCCCGGAGGAGCTTATTCAAGAGGTCCGGCTCTGGCAATTTGATCCCTGCATGAATTCAAAACTCATAGCCAAGCCAACAGATGATACAAACATGATTGCCAGCCAATTGGGCTGTTGTGATTTTGAAGCCGGAGAGGCAATCACGAGTTGTTTAGAGGAGGGGATAAACTTCATAATTACAAAGGTCGCCCAACTTGACTTTTCAACTAGAGTATCCCTAATAAAAAAAAAAGGAGCAATTCTTGACCCTTAATCCACCCGCGAGTACCCATCTCAGTGCAGACATCTCTCCTTGATCTCTGGAAGCCCTCAGCTGTGGCGCACAGCGCCAGTAGTGTCACCAGTCGCATCGCGGCCTACTGCACGAAATCTCGACTGAAGGTTTTGGTGGTTGAGGGCTTAGACGCTTAAGGGTTGAAGGTATCTGTCTCAAGCTAGGCCCACTGATCCTGAATGGTGCGGCTGATGCTATGTGTGAACCCACCCCAGACATGAACATTTCCTACTGACATCGACCTTACCAGTAGTACCGTGTGCTTTACCGTCATCCGGGTCACAAAATGTGGAAGAGCATAGCAATCGCAGAATGGAGACCAAAACCTGATTTGCCAGCATGAGAGCACCTATGTAGTAGTTTCCCTACATAAAGGAACCTAACAAAGACCCAAATATATTAGAGTCCTTACTATAGCGGGCCCCCCAAAAGAAGGGTACCCCTAATTCTGGGAAACCCCCTATGTCAAGAACGGGAACCGACCACTGGAGGCGATGGGACGAAGAGCAATCAAAGGATTTTTTAGGCTTACATGGGGGTTTCCCAAAATTAGGGTTACCATTTTGGGGGTCCCTATAATAAGGATCATAGTATTTAGAGGTCTATATTGCGGTCCCCTTATTTTTGGGAAATTACCACATTGGGGTTATAAACAGAACAACACACCATGAGCCTCCCGTCATGATGACCACTATGACCAGGGGAGACGAGGCTAAAATGAAGTTGTTAATGATGCTGGCGATGATCATGATGAAGCGAGACTGTTTTTGATGATGATGCTGGTGGTGATGATGGTGATGGTGAAGAAGAAGATGATGATGAGAATGAGCGACGTTCGCAACCATGGGAATAGAGGTGCCGTTGGATCAGAAGTGCATGGAACCCATCACCATCTGCTCACACACAGCAAGGCCTGCATATGAAGATGAACGCAGAAGTTCGATAAATAGGTTCCTCGGCTCGGGCTTGCCACGGCTCATCCATGAAACACAGAGTTGCACCATGGCCCCTGAGACAAACTGAATCGTATCGCCTCCACCCTCATCCAGGCAAACAAGAACGTGCATGTTTCAGGGTTTAAGGCTTCAGGGCTCAGGGATGTGGAGTTTAGGGTTTTAGGGTTTAGTGCCCGAGTATGTAAGAAGAAGGTTTTACGATTTAGGGTCAAGGTTTTGACGCTTGGGTTTGGCGGCTGCCGGATGCAAGGATCTGAAATTTGCAGCTGAAGATACAGACAGCCTGCAGGATTTTAACCTTCTGAGCTGTGCTATTTCAGGTTTGAGATTTTCAGCCTGCATTTTCGACTTCAGAGGGTTTCGGGTATTGCTATCGGGTGAAGCCAGAACCCTTTAAACCCCTGAACCCTAAACCCTTGACTGCATCCAACAAACACACAAACCCCAGCAAGCTGGAAAGTGCATATCTCATGGCTTGCTTCCCATATGGTTAAGGCTTCAAAAGATCTAGGGCGTATAGAGTTTTGAAAGTTTAGGATTTAGGGTCTGGTTTAGGGTTTGTAGTTCGTAGACCTTAGGCTTCGGACAGTGGCATACGGCCTGAGCCAACTTGCAAGAGTTTATGGTTTGGGACTTCCTCAAAATAGGGACCTCAAGGATATACAGAGACTATACGGGTATTACGGGGATTCCCATTTGGACCCTATCAGGATTGCATCGCGAAATATCCACATGCATGCGGCTTGACGCCAGGCCGCGGCCTAAGCCGATGCTGGCCCCCAAGTCTGAAAATCCCAAGACCCTACACCCAAAACGGACGTACTGGTTGTCAACTGGGAATGAAATCACTAGCACACCGCGCCTGCAGCGGTTTGCTTTGTCACTCGTTAATTGTGGCAGGCTGCATATAACCCCCATGTAATGTATTTCATTATTCCCTACTAACAACCAGTAAGAAAATTCTAAAAACCTGAAGGGCGTAAACCCCACATCCATAAGGCTTGCTCTAAAACCTAAATCCTCAAAAAACCCTGAAACCTAAATTCGGGGGTTTCCTACAGTTGGGGGTACCTTTTTTGGGAGGTCCCCATAATGAGATTGGGGTCCCCCATTGTTGGAAACTACCATTTCCAGACCCTAAACCCACCTACCCTCTATAAGTGCAGAACCGGTTTCGGTACGGTTCCGGACAGGGATGGGTGTTCCCCCCGCTTGAGCCGAATCCCCAGGCATAACAGCAATGTAAAGAAGAATGGATGATGGCAGCGATATAGCAGTGAAGTACCAACAGTGCCTATTTTGAATGGCAATAATAACAAGAACAGCCAACAGGCTAGGCAATAAGCGTAGCAATACAAGTCAAAGGCAAGAACATGAGAACAGTAGTTCCCATTCTTCGTTTTCGGCAACGAGGAATACTTGTGGCCAAGTTGGGCTTCAGGCTTACGGTTTTTGAGATTGAGGGATCCAGTTGCTTTGGTGTTTACGGATTTAGTTGGCTTAAGTTAAGGAACCTCACGACGTAGACAAACCGGATCTAAGAATCTGGGATGTCTGCGAGGGGCTACTGATATGGTTTTCCGCGTCACAACTTTGGCATTCACACGGCTTAGTGTCATGACTATTGCATACATCCACAGTAATATTGATGCTAGATTAATATTGATACTAAGGCTCCCTCTTACTAAACTAGTGTAAATCTACAACTTCAGGGGATGAAGCTTATGGCTTCCGAGAGTTTAGAGTTAATCAGATTGTGGACTGGCCGAGGGTTCAGGACACAAACAACGAAAAGGTTGAAACTCCGAGGATCTAGGTTAGGTGGACCCCCCACCCAGTTCTCGTGAAAACAAGGGATTATAAGGACTAGAGTAGGGTCCTATTATCTTCCTACGGTACGACTAATCCAGGGTGGGATATCCAGAAAAAAGATCCAGGGCTGATGGTGTCAGTGTCCACCTGAATAAGCACTTTGTCCATACATGTTTCCTGCTTGTGGCCATTCGCAAGAACAAGAGGAATGTGCCCGAAGCCCATCTGGGAATGCAATGAGATGTATACAGGGTAGAGAATTACGCTTGTAGGCCTCCATGTCAGCAAAAGTGGAATTTGAACTTGAGGTTAAGAATCTCAAAGAATCATGGATCCGCGAGGCGCAGACACAACATGGATTCCGCATTGTGGAGAAACAAACCAGTGGGCTGTTGAGCCTTGGGTCTCGGGTTAAGGGGCCTTGGGAAACTGTGCTCGAAACCTACATATGTACATATATATATAATGACGTCATGCCCACCGTCACCTTCAGGAATCCACAGGGGATGGGAATAGGGTTCAAAACACACATATTCACAAACGGAGGAGCAGGTTTTCTGACGTTGTTCCCTGCAAAACCTTCAGACCTTCAACCCTACATCCTCATCTTTTGCCCTTGACGTAGGTTTATGGGTCTTGTGCTTGGGCTTCATTAGAGTTGCCGATCCCCAAGACTACGCATACCCAAACCATGTCACAAGCAAAACATCCCGCTATGCTTCGCCCTTGGAAATTGCTAGAACTCTCAGTGGAAATAAGCAAAGGTGTAGGAATTTCGGACTAAGCCGAGAATACATGGAATAAAAACAACATTGGCTAGAGATCGGCAAAAAGCAGAATACACGAAAAAAAAGGCTACTTCGAAGCTGTAAGGCAGACTATCACATTCATAGCAGCACGAGCTGCTCACCTGCGCCTCTTGATAGGCATCTCTCCTGACTCGGCACCCTCTCCTCCTGCCGTTACTACCACCAAGGTTCTAAGCAACAGACCCCAAACCACGTTGTGCACCAGAATTGGGGTCTTTCCCCTCAACCCTTCTCAACCAAACCAATTCAGCTGCCGGCCCTTGGGGAACATGGTGGACAAGTGAGTCAGAAGTTCTTCTGCTTGTGCGCAGGTGTCCTGACACGCATCTTGCGGGCTGACCTAGTTCTGTTGATGGACAAAATTCTGATAGTAATCAAAATAGAATAATTGTAATAATAATGTTGATAGTCAGTGTTAGTAGTAGTTTTGGGCATGGCCCAAGGTACACTTAGCCAAAATTTCGGTTCTGCATATAGGGCGGTGCAGTATACTGTCCATCAACAGACTTAGAATTTCTTGAGGGTATGATGCGTGTGAGTGTCACCACGACCAATTCATGAACGTTGTCTGCATTGTCTTTAGAATCCTGGCAGCCTTTCTGCATGCTGAGTCGGGACATGATTCTCAACAGCCTTGGCAGTTCTATCACCATTCTCATCCTCAGCATCATCCATGATAGTCCTTGAAGTCTTGCTAATGGTTCTCAAGTCTCAAGATGTTGCTATTACTTGCGTACTGTGATTGCAATCGTATGGGCCCACCATGCAAGCTTGAGGCTGGAGGGATCATCCTGAGCTCTCAACCTTGAGCACCTCGCCTCCCAGATGAGGTTGGATTTTGTGGGGCCTTATGTTATTGATACTATCGGAACATCCCCCGAAACAGATGCTGCTCTAGGATTATGTGGAGTGAAGCTTTGACGAGGATTTGTGCATGTACTCGTGGGAACCCCGCTGTCCCACCATCAGGAAAACACAACTTGGCATAAGGACAAGTGATGAGCGTCACTACAGGATGGCCACAAATACGTGACAAGGCTTACACTGTCATTCTACTCTCAGAAGAACCATCAGCATAGGCTATCGGCTTAGGCTACAGAAAAAAATATGTTGAGAATCCCAACCGCTAATGCCTGGAACCCTAGGGTATCAAAATCCGGGCCCGAACCTCTACGCTTCGACACGAAGCCCTCAGACCCAACACGAGAATGCCACCACCTAAACCCTCAAACACTACATGCGTAAACCCAAAACAAATCTAACCGCAAACAATCACAGCCAGACCCACAACCCTGTTGTATGGAGTAAAAAGAACAGCTCCAATCAGCCAGACTCCTTGACTGTCACCACCAAGCTGACCTGGCAAAAACAACTTCTCAAAGCATGGACACCCTGTAAGGTTTTCCGGGTGAGGGGATAACTCTACAGGGAAAAGGTTCAAGCTTGAAGGTTCAGTCGCACATTCGCTCAGAGCTGCAGAACTGATGATTGAGCATGCTATTGGGGTTAGTGGTTAGGGGTCTAAGTATTTGCTTAGACTTTTTAAAAACTTGCTACTTGAAGTGCTTGATCCCACGAGTTTTGCGGTGTGAGTGACAGGAGTTGGCCAGATTCCAAAAAACATTACGAGGTGTCAGGGGATTAAAGGACGAAGGGTAAACTTGACTGTCCCACCAGCATTTTGTTTCCCCGCTTGCTCGCGATGTTTTGTGCCTGCGCATGCAACTTCTGGGAATGGAACCCCAGATACCTGGTGCCAATCAGTCTGTTAGTGCCGGCCTGATGAACACATTTGTATAATTGATTTTTTTGGCACCCTCGGGTTCAAGCATGAGAGTACAGAAGAGGCCATCCAATGCAATGCATACCAGATCTTGCTCTCCAGTTGCAGATCCAGCGCATCCTGAAGAATTAGGATTCTGCAGGGAGATTGCTTCATATCGGAGTTCAGTCAGTTCAAGTGGGGGCTAATCGCAACCATTAATCTCAAGCCCCTAAGTTTTTGCCTGAAACAAGACACTGGTACATCCGAACTTCAGCAGTACCTCCGCAACAGTCATTGAACGCAGAAGCAATCCATAAGAAATCCTTGATCATGACTGCCATGGATTTAACTCTCCCCTTTCCGGAATAAGAAATTCAAAGCCAAAATCTTCAGGAACAAGCCGCAGACCACATGCCAAATCCTGACACGATAGATCCTGAATCACAAACACAAAAGTTCAAACCCTAAACTCCATAAGCAACCTCAGCCCTCGATGCAGAATGCCAGTCTCTGGGGAGCCGGGCACCCTGGATGAGATCAGCATCTGAGCCTTAGGTCAGGTGTACCATGTGAAGTTAATTGTTTGGGGCCTTGCACAGGGTATAGTGCGTAGAATTTCGCTGAACGTCCAGTAAGCTTGGGTCTCAACGTACAATACATGTCCAACTTCGAAAGGCTGCTCCGGGTATAGGACTTGAAAAGAGGCACATGCTCAAGCCAGCGTCTCCTTCTACGGCGCAGGAAAATAGGAAGAAAAAACTTCTACGAAGGGAAAAAACTGTAGGTGAAGGCTCTCGGGGTGTAGAGTTGGGGGCTTTGGGTATTCAAGTTTCAGTTGCTTGGACTTCAAGGGTGAAAGGTTAGGTCAAGGGCTAACGGTCTTAGCATGTAGCAGTTTGCGAATGGCGTAGAAGTTTTATGGAGGAGCCTCAGGATCGAGGCATTGGGTGCAAGGGCTTAAAACGACACGCATATGTGTATACAGAGTAATTCCCATTCTCCTGTCAACTCCCTACAAGTTATCTATATGTATCCCTATAAACCCTTACATAGCCCTACCTTGTGAAGGTAAGGTATGGCTGCTTCACGCTGCAAGTGCTTTTGGCGCAGTGCTTTTGGCGACCCTTGCTACTAGCGCCAATTCTCTTCAACTGCTTCGAAAGCACCCTCCACAACAAGCATAAGCTTCTGGATTTCAGAACTCAGGCTCCAGGTTTGCTGCGAAAAGATTGGAAGCTGTGACGCTTTTGACTCAAAACTTTAAACACTTCGCTCCCCAAACCTCTTTTGCAGCCCCTCTCCCATCACATCTAATGCTGAAAACTTACTATATCACCCATTTCGCAACCATGTCCAACCCATACTACCCTTCCACAATCCCTGCCATGTCCACATCTACAGCCGCAAATCTGCGAAAGCCTTAAACACACTTCACCGCAACACCCTAAGCGCCTGACCCACAACCCAAGATCATAAACCCCAGGTAAGCCCCCCTTATCCTGGGCCCGTGCAGGACGCATACTTTGGCGCTACGGCATCGGGAATGCCCGGCAGCACCATGTTGCGGAAAAGACGGCGAACGCATCTAGGCAGGTTGACGGTTCAGGCTTAGAGCCTCGGGCTTCGGATCTCGTATTGGTTTAAGGTTTGGGGTTTAGTTTTAGGGCTTAGGGTTTCGTGTTCAGGGTTGAGGGTCATAGGGTGAGGATTTAGGGACGAAGATAGCTTCAGGATTGGCTTAGGTAGACGTTTGCCCAAGTATGGATGGTTAGCATGTTTTTTAGACCTTGGGACATTAAGACTTCCAGAATACCAAAGTCTGGTCATGCAGCACAGGATTTTCTACCAATCGTGTCGTGGGTATTCGGGAATAACGGCGTGGTACAATAATTGTGTAAGGCGGCAACTGCAACGCAAAAAGGCTTTGAAGACCAGAAGAGCGGCTTCCATCCGCAACACTAAAAGCATTAGGGCATCTCTTGCTGGACCCCTAAAACCCCTGAAAAACCGGACCCTCAACTAAGCAAATCTTAAAATTGTCGGTTAGCTGGGAAACAGGAAGAAACTACCCAGGAATTGGAAAGTACACTTCCGGGATGGACAACCCTCAGAAGATTTAAGTAATTTGGCAGGCCTGGGGCGTTTCATAAGGTCAACACCAACTCTGGGACCTTAGGACACTCCACACCATCTATCCCCTGCTGCGACACCCCAATATCTAGCACCCCAAATCGAAATCATAGATCCCTATCCCGGAATCTAAACCTGTGCTGCAATCAATTCCTGACCAGTAGCCGCAAACCCTACAGCGCCCTACAACATAGGTTCCAGGATCCTTGCGTCCGTAAGTACGATCTAAAGGTGACCTGACCAAACCCAAACGCTTACCCCCACACGCCCGGGTCCCCACTGGTCCTGGAAAAACCATCTTGGAGTCACTGAAGAAATTGCTTTGTTGCATCCAGAAATGCCAGATCATCCATACCAACACACAAAGGCAGGTACGGAGAGTACAAAATTCGCCCGAGCGTGAGGGCCTCAGCAGACTCAGGGCTTCCAATGGATGTGATGGGGTGATTCTATGTACTCCTTTCAGGAGTCCAGACGGATCTCAGGGGTTTTCGTGTTGAGATTGGTTTAGATTAGACGTCCACGAGGTTGAGCTTTACAGTGGAGCATGCGTGGCCTAGGTTAGCCAGCAAAAAGGGCATTATCACTCAAGGCGATTTTGCGGTTGACGACTAAGATCTCGAATCCAGAGGACGGAGCACATATTGAAAAATGCAGCCCCAAAGAAACCCTAGATTCACGACAGCGCTTTGCTTTACAAAGACTCCAGAAATTTCTGTGCAGATCCTGCTGAACTAGCTAGCTCGCGATTGGTATGGAACTTTAGGTTCTTGGGCATGGCTTGGACTTGTCGCAGCAGTCCTGAAAGTCCATGTGCAAAGTCTTCACATGCCATGTATACCCAGAGGGCCTACAGGTCCGGATGCCGACAATGCGACACATGTCATGCTCGCGTGATTTTGAAGAGTTGCAGGTCCTTCCTCGTGATCTCTGAGACGCTCTGGCAAATCAAGGATTGAGGCTGCTAGAGGCAAGTACAACCTCAGGCCTCAATGAAGCCGCAGCGAAACTTCGATCTCTACACGCCTTTTTCCTTGCTGGGGTTAAACTCTGTAGGAATTATATAGGGATTAAATTCCCCTCCCTCCCTACTAAAAACTAGTAAGTGTCAGTTCCGAAACCAAACAACCGTTGCCACCTCTCACGCTCAATCAACTTGCAACAACATACATCACTAGCTCGAGCCTCAAAGCAACACCCAAAAAGCGTTGACCCAAGATGTGCGACCCAACCCCATCGCCACCAGCCATGCTGGTCAGCTGGTCAGAAATTCGCCCCAAGTACCAATCCCAAATGAAGATAGCAAATAAAGGGATCTGCATTACACAGAACAACCAAATGCTGGAAACCAACCTATGTTGCAGACTGGTCTGATCGCCTCGCCAGTTCTTAGGTCAGAGCCACCAGAACGGCACAACAAAATCGTGAGCTGGAGAGTTTGGCGAAATTCGCCATCTCCTCCCATCAGGATTAAAGTTTTGCAGAAGCTCGGAGAGGGTGGTGTTTGGGGCTAAGGCGTTTGATCAGGCTTCGATAGCTCTTATGTCTTTCGGACGCATTTGAAAGGCGATCGAAATTTCTTGTTGTTTGATATTTTCATCCGCTATACAACCTGGTGCTGAACACGTGACGTCTAGAAGAACCTGTATTTCCACTAGTTCAACAAGATCAACTCTACATGCTAGCCTACTGTAATTTCACGTTTTTGAAAACGACTGGAACTAGTTCTAAGATTTTGGGGTACACGCATGTGTGCTATTCTGGGACTTCTGAAAAAACCACACATGTATGGTCCCCCCAGAATGTTTCAAGTTCCATACACGTCCGCTTGCACGCATTAATGTGCGTCCAGCATGACACGACTGGACGAATCGCTGTACCCACCGAACCGTACAATTCAGATTGTACAAGGAAAGCTCAGGAACCTCGGCCATCCCAACCAAGACCACATGATCTGCTTCGTGAAAACGTGACACTCATGAACTGCATTACATAGGAGTTTTTCTGAGCACTCTCCATAGAGGCGTAGAAGCAAACTCCATGGTCCTGTCGCAGTCCCATATTTATGAAGTGGAAGGCCTCGACCAATATTGCATGATATCCACCCTGACAAATCCCAAGATGTTGGAACCCGCAGAGTTCCAATTGCCACCTTTCAGCCTTGAATTCAATGCTAAATACTCTGCAGCCAACTCCAGTCCCGAAACCTTGTCCCCCCAACTTGAAGCACAACTGCACAACTTTCGGCATGGTAACATAAAGCCGCAACGTTGAAGTGACAAGTAAGAGTAAGAGCAAGACCATAACTATCGTCGCTTCTCACCGTCATACCACATGCAATAGTTACTGTCAAACTCGTCAAAGTGAATGTTAGTGAGCATGGACAATAAGCAAAGCTCTGTAAAATCATATCTATACATCACAAAAGTAAATCTCTCGAGCTTCGCAGGCCTTTTGGCGTGTCTGACTAAGGTGGGATGTACGTTTGAGCCAAACACACTGACATGTCAAAAGCTTTCGAATGTGCGGGCACGGGATGCATGCCGCTGTGACCTATAGTTTGCAAAGACTCGACGCATATCGAAGTTGGCTGAAGATCTCGACCAGATTTCAATTGTGAGAGTATTGAAGCTGAAAGGTCTAGGGGTCAATACTTAGAGTCAGCGTGTGGAATGCTTGAACTTTTTATTCACTGTTGAAAGGCGTGAATAGATGGCCTGTTTATTCACTGTTGAAAGGCGTGAATAGATGGCCCGTTAACATTCAACAGCAAAATGGAAAATATATCATTCAACATCGACAGTCAGATTGTTTGTCAAGGACAACACCACGAAAAGAAGGTAAGACACCTTAATCCTTTCTTTTGAAAAATGATCAGCTCGCCGAAGACAGATTTCTGCTTATCATGACCCGGTAGTTTCCGTGTTTTTGACGCAATGCAGGGGACCTGCAGTGCCCACACGCGCGCGCGCGAAAAGCGCCTGTAACCACCAATACCTGAAGAAGCACACAAACCCACCAACCAAAACAAAGAAAACCTCGTGATACACGGACCCACACCTGGTCTACATATTCCCGAATTTTCCTGACTCAGAGTCACATGCACTAATCTACTCAGCTCATGTGATTGCTTTGCAGAAAGGTCACAGCACCGTTTCCGTGCTAGGCGATTGAGCCCAGCATTCCACAACATAAAAAAGCACAACACGATTCACGATGTCAGATTCAATGATAGCAAGTTGGTCGGTTGCGTAAAGCTTTCTTCAGTGGTCAAAATACGGTTCATGACGTCACAGACAACATTTTCAAGCTGATTTGTTGCGCAAAGGATTTGCCGGATAATGAGTTGCATGAGCCATTTTGAAAACTGGTGAGAACTTGGGAAAAGCATCAAGCATCGAAAAAAGTCGTTAGCAGTACGGTTTGTAACCTTTCCTCTTTGCCCAGCTTGCAAAAAAATTGGTAAAATTTGGATCTGTTGAGTTCTCAGGCACCAGCTGACACTGGAAGAAATAAATTCGAGCCTATTGGTTGCTATGGTTCTGGGAGCCATGACCACTCTGATTTGTGCGTTCTGGGAAGCCCCGCATCAAGAAACGATTTGGACACCATGAAAAAAGCATGGCACCTCACACATTAAATCCTTTTTGGAGCCGAGAGGAAGGGCTTCGGGAAACAACAACAATGTGTTTTTGCAAGGCCAAGACCAGCCAAACACCCCTCTCCATACGGGGCAAGTGCAACAATGTGTTTTCGTCCCTTCTCAATGGGATTGGGACAGTGAAATGCCCAAATCAGGCCACTGGGAATGGGGACCACCCAAACCCCTTTTGGGAGCCGAGAAGGAGGGTTTGGGAGAGATAAACGTCTAAACTAGTTTTCCTGCCGTTGGAAGGAACCTGAAGCGTGACGCATACTTTTCAAATGTCAAACAAAATGTTGTTTCAGTTGCCTGCGTCCTCTGTCTTGACCATGCTGAATTCTTCACCTTGTTCCCCACATCTCCTGTGAATTTCTAATTATTTCGATGTGCGTCGCCCGGC
>CAJNIZ010001070.1:15104-26358 GCA_905231905.1 Symbiodinium pilosum
TTTAGGGTTTAGGATTTAAGGGGATAATGGAAAAGACATTGCAGTGGGATGTGTATAGGGATTAGAAGGTATATATTAGGGTACTATTGGGCATTTGGGGTCTATGTAGGGTTTATCTAAGGGTTATATGGGGTTATATAGGGGTTATACATATTGGGCTTATATGGCGATAATGGAAAAGAAAATGGAAAGCACTATCATGGGTTATATAGGGTTTAGAGTTTAGGGTTTATCATTTATGTAGGGCTGAAGGTTTAGGGCTTTGAGCTGAGGGTTTTGGGTTTAAAGCTTAGAGATTAGGGTTTACGTCTTAGGATTTGGGGTTTAGGGCTTTGGGCCTAAAGTTTCGGGCTTAGGGTCTTGGGCTTGGGTTCAAGGTTTAGGGGTTGGGGCTGGAGGTTGAGGGTTTGCTGTGAAATCAGTCGCGCATCGTTCAATGCGATGTGCATCTATGGCCCGACTGTGGAAGTCCATCTCATTCATCACCCACCCCATGCCATATGAGGCGGCAGAGCCACCCGAACCTAAACTCACTTAGGTCCATCTTGCTGTACAACACAAGACCTTCTTTATTCTGTATGCCCCTGAGGCCTAGAAAGGTCCCAGAAAAATCCTCGGAGCTTCCATAAGCACAGAGCCCCAGGATCGACGTCAAAGATATTAGATTACTGGAAACCTTTTTCTAGGGACCCCCTGCCCAGAAGGGCCCTAATTTAGGAAACCCCCAGCTGAAGCATGGGGGTATGAAGCTTGGACTTGAAACTTGAGGAGGTCAGGAGTTTAGGGCTTAGGGCTTGGGATTTAGGATTGAGATTGACGGTTCGGGGTTTTGCACCTCCCGGAGGCCCCCTGTAGTTTGCAGACATACCCACTTCGAGTCTTGACTGTAGAGCTGGGACGGACGGGGTGTTGAGCAAACTCAGAGACACCATACGGTTTACTTTAGGAGGACCCCCCACCCTGTAATAGTGGCTATAAGGGATAATAAAGGTTATACTAAGGTCCTATTATATTCCTATTATGCCACTATTACAGGGTGGGGGGTCCTCCTAAGGTTTACTAAACGTCATGATACTATAGCAGTGACAAAGAGAAACAAGCTATCTACTCTATGTTGCTCTTGATGGGAAATACTGGCGCTAAGAAAGAACATACTGACCGTCTTACGTACTGACATGGTTCTTGATGGCCAGACTACGTACCATGAATGCCATTGATGCCCATCATAAGAGCTGTAGTCAACAGTTCTTACAGAATTGAATGGACATGGTTTCCTTAGTAAGGAATGTAAGAGGGACTACACGACCCCTATGTCCACTGTTAAAAGTACCTCAACAAGCCTCATATTGACCATTGTTCATAAGGGAAAAGAGCTCAGAAGAGTTGATGCAAGGTAGTTAGAATGACAGGCAGAACCAGAAACCAACATCCCCAAAACTCTGAACCATGATAATCGAAGAGAAACCTGAAATCAGGCATCTAACCTCAAGAGGGATTTAATACCTAACCGCGCAAAGCACTGCGGTAAGCCGTAAAGCCGAGGCTGCGAGTGCCAGGACTGATGCCCTCCAGCTATATAATCCTGTACAAGCCTATACAAGCCTCAATTAACCTGATTAAACCCCATATACCCCCACCCTCTATCCCTTAACCCTAAATCCTAAAAATCAAACCTAAACCCTAAACTTCAAGCCCTAAACCTCAAACCTAAACCCTACACTCCAAACCTCAGCCCTAAACTTCCAATCCTAAACCTGCAAAAACCTCCAACCCAAAAGTCCCAATATAACCCCAATATAGCCCCAAAATAACCCCAATATAGTCCCAAAATAACCCCAATATAGGCCCAATATAACCCCAATATAGTCCCAAAAAGGGGGCCAAGTCACAGCCGTAGCCAGGCGCGGCGCGCCCGCGCTGCGGGCGAAAGCTCGGCGCAGCCGCGCGCGAAGCGCAGAGCCGCGGTCCTGGTGAGATTCCCGCTGAAGGGGATATGTATAAGTGTGTGTATACATGCACATATATACATATACATATACATATACATATACATATACATATACATGTATATATATATATGTCTATATATATATATATAGCTGTGTATATGTGAGGTTTAGGGTTTTAGGGATTAAGGTTGGGGGTTTGGGGGAGTAGAGTTTGGGTTTAGGCTTCAGGGGTGGCTTTAGGGCGTAAGGGTTCTGTAAGGAAGGAGTTTGGAGGTTGGGCGTGCACATGAAGAAGTTCTTTTGGGGGGGGGTTCTCCTGGAAATTCCCATTAGGGATTTAGAATTTCGGGTGCCTGGAAGTTCATGGAACTTACAAATTAGTTACACGCCTTGGGTTTCGGCCTACAGGGCCGGAACGAGTCTACTAGGGTGCTGGGGGTCATGTGTTCTATTATGAAGAGAAACTCTCCGGACCTGCTGAATTCTCATCTGGGTAATATGCCCTTCAACCTAGACCGTGGGTACGTTGCAGAAGGCAGCATGATGAGGGCGAGAAATCTTTGACAAAGCAGGTAGCAAGGCGTTGAAGGGAGTAAGGAAGAGTGCGAAAACTGCATCTTGAACCAACCACCTTATCTACCCTTCAAGGTACAATATTCTGGGGATCTCGAGTGGTTTGAGAATTCCTCCATCCACCGACATGGATCCCTATTCGCCCAGGTACCCCAAAATTGGCAAACTGGTTCCACATGGGCCTTTATTTTTTAAACTCTACGGTCTAGGGCTTAGGGCTTAGGGTTGCGGATTCCTTCTCGGCTTATTACGCAATGCAACAGAGCTTTTTGCCATCTGGTCTGGACTTGCGCCGACCCACAGACAACAGGCACTACCACAGGGTAGTGGCCAAGGTCTTGCCTGCTACCTACAAGAGCCGTGCCACAGGGAGTCAATAGGGCCTAAGTTGCCTACAGGTCTTATGGGTTTGAGGGTTTCCCACTCCAGGCCTTCAGGGTTTTGGGGGTTTGCGGCATAGGCTTCGGTCTTACGAAAGCTTAGAGGTACTGTTGATACAAAAGCTCTTGCACGACCTCAGTATACTGCGTTGCCATAACTTCCAAAGCATATGATACTTAGCTTCATGCAGCATTTCTAGTATCCACAGCAGGTAGTTTGATCCATACCAACCCCCAACCCTAAACCCTAGACCCTGTATCCTAAACCCTAAATCCTAAACCCTAAATCCTAAACCAGAAATCCTAAACCCTAGACCCTAGACCCTAAATCCTAAACCTGAAACCCTAGACCCTAAACCCTAAGCCCCCAACCCGAAACTTCTGGCCCCAGATCTCCCCCTGAAGGGCTGCTCCTGTACTTGCCGGGAAGGGATCTGGCTTCTGTCAACATGACTCTGGGCTTAGGGCTTAGGATTCAGGGTTTAGGATTCAGAGCTTAGGGTTTCGGGCTTAGGAGAGCTTAGGGTTTCGGGCTTAGGGCTTAGGGTTTAGGGTTTTAGGGTTTGGGGCTTAGGGCTTAGGGTTTAGGGTTTACGGTTTACTGCTGAAACTCCCGGTAACCCCCATTACCTATAGCCTTGCAATACTTTCACCCCACAACTAACACTAAAACCGTAAACCAAATCCTACCACCCGCAGAGTGACCCCCAAATAGCCTCTAATATGGCCTTAACAGACCCTATATGTCCCTTATTCTGGATGTTGTTATGTGGGGGGCCTCTCATGGGATTCTATGAAACTTCAGGAACCCTAAACCCTAAACCGAACCCCACAGAAGAGACCCCTGATTAAAGATTGTCTCTCGGATGTGAAGAAGTGGCAGGACGGGTTGGGAACGCCAATGTTTAGGGTTCAGGATTTAGAGGTTCAGGGTTTAGGATTTAAACGTTTAGGGTTTAGGGATCCGGGCTAGAATGGATTGCATTTCATGGGGTGCTTACAAGATCAACCACAATCTTCTGGGCAGACCTTTCGGCACCCCAGCTGTGGAAACCATATACCAGAAAAACTTGTCGTCCAGAATATCGGAAACTACACAGTTTAGGATTCAGGGGCTTAGGGCTCAAGGTTTAAGACCCTAAACCCTAAACCTTAGGATTCAGGGTTTACGGTTTGGGGTTTAGGGCCCAGCGGTGATGAAACCTCATGGTTCCTAATGGATGCTCCAACGACAGGATTTCGCTGCGAACATCAAGATTCAACCCTAAGCCACAAATCCTGCTGTTCAGATTATGGAGTCCTAGATCCTCGGATCGCTCAGGCCCCTTCCGGCAACAGGCGGACTTAAAAAGATGAAGCCTTTGGCCCCCCGTCGCGTTGCGCTCTCACTTGCCGTTCTGCCTCTGGATGTAGCACGCAATGTGCATGAAGAAGGAGATGGGAAGCAGGAAGGACTCAACGATGTAGGACCTGTGCTGCGCCGTGGTGTAGGGCTTAGTTTATGGATTAGGATTGTGGGTCAACGATGTAGGGCCTCTGTTGAACTGCATGGCTTTTAGGGCTTAAGCCTTTAGCAATACTTATAGTCATTATGACGAACAAGACTAGAAATCATACTAATGAGAATATGAACGATAATAAGAGCAATAGGATTGCTTGCTTAGGGTTCAGGATGCAAGATTCAGGGAGAGGAGGCCACATCAACTAGAGATGTGATGAATTCACATTGGGGTTGAGGTCAGGTCCTAAGGTGAAGCTTGGCCAGTTTAGGGTTTAGGGCTTAGGGCTTAGGGTTTGGGGCTTATGACATAGGGCCTAGGCTCTAGGGCTTAGGGTTTAGAGCCTACGGTTTACGTCGTTTAGGGTTTCGGTTTAGGTAATCCATTTTATGTTAAACTATCAAACCCAAGCCCGTGACAACTTTCCCGTCAAACAGCGCGCGTGCTCAGCTTGTGCAACATGCTCCCTTCTCCATAGACAACTATTTTTCCATACACTAAACCCTAAACCCTAAACCCTAGACCCTAAACCCTAAAGTGGTTTAGGGCTTCCGGTGACAGCAAAACCCAAAGCCTAAGATTGAGTAACGCATGAGCCCAATTAGGTAGAATCAAGAGGGTTCGGAGCAGATTTTCTGCACTGAGTCATGCAAAGGTTGCTACGGGATAGTTCTCTCCTACCTTCGTGGGTTCACCTAGTACCTGCTCCCCCTTCTCGCCTTAGATTCCCCCCTGACTAAGGGCGGAAGTCGGGATGAAAAGAGTTCTGACCAACCCCGGCGACAGGAAGAACCATAGCTACTACACACAGGGATCATCTGAAAAACTTCCAACTCCCAATACAAGCCTTCCCGGCCCTAAAAAAGTGAAGCCCGCCAACAAGTAGATGGGGGCCTAAATCCTCTGGCCTAAAACATTCAGCCTAGAAACACGTTGAAGAAGCCGCCAGCATCAACCTTGGCCCACTGAGGATCATAGTAGTCGAACTGAAGGTTGCCTCAACGGACGGCCAAGTTAAGGTGAAGGTTGAGGGATTAGGGTCTAGGTTTAGGGGTCACGATTTAGGGTTGCGGGTTTAGGGTTTAATGCCAAAATCTTCTAAATCGTCACTAGTTACTAGTTTAGGGGCGGCTTGTACTATGCTTGCTGCAAAATGCCTTCTACGGCAGCTGGCCCCGCTGCGTTTACCGGTGGAAGCTCCCTAAACCCTCAACCCGAAACCCGAACAACGCCTAAGAGTCCAAAAGGATCTTCCGAGACGCCCAAGATAGCTGCTGAATTTCTTAGCCTATAAAAAGTTCACCTTTTAGTTCTAGTAGGGTTATATTCATGTCAGTACCACAAAAGTTTGCAGGATCTCCAATCAGCTATGAAGTTAAATTAAGAAAGCCCTAAATCCTAGACTCTAAACCGAAACCCTCAACCCTAAATCCAGCTGTTTGCCCATCCTTCCGGTCAATTCGCTAACCCCTGCTAAACCCTGTGTTTCAGCCTCACATCAAATATGACAGTTTCCTTTTTCTTTCCCATCATCCCAATAAAGTCTCTATATCACTAGGCTACGACTGGATTGCCCGTCGCGAAGCTCAGAGCTCGGCCAAGCGCTTAGCGGCTGCCCATAAGCACTTCTGTACATCAACACTCTGGTAACCTCAATATAGTCCCAATATAACCCCAATATAGTCCCAATATAACCCCAATATAGTCCCAATATAACCCCCAATATAGAGCCAATATAACTGAGGGCCTCAGGTACGTTGTCCTTCAAAAATCTTCCGCATCGAGCTTGGCTCCATCTTGGATGTCGGGTCGGAAAGGTGTCCCATTGCGTAGGACAAGGCTTTCTCTGCGTACTGCAGAGCACATGCCCCATACGGGTTTAGGGTTTAGGGTTTAGGGTTTAGGGGCGTCATGGACTCCACCTTTGCCAGGAGTTCCGTCACTTCTTCGTTGAAGACTGTACTTGCCAAGAGGTGGCGTTGGGATATCTGCATGCCGCCGCCGAACGGTTTGCTAAGACTGTAACACTCTCCAAGGGTCCATGTAGCTATATGTAGTTTGTGCCTGGACCCAAAAGTAACTGTAGTGGAACCCCTTTCAGCCCTAAGTATAGCCTAAACACTTTTTTGGCGCTATTGCTCGCACACAAAGGGCCTTTCAGGCCCTAAACCCTAAACCCCTAAAACCCTAAACCCCAAACTCCGACCTTGAACGCCTAAACCCGAACTTCGCATCCATGGTGCTCAAAAGCCGAAAACCGAAACCCTGAACCCCCATACCCTCAAAAGGTGCAGGATGTAGGGTTTAAGGTCTAGGGCTTAGGGCCCAAAACCCTAAACCCTACACATCCCTTCAACCCTTTTTAAGGTATGTAATCATATATAGACCCTACAATTTAAACCCTAAACCCATAGATCAAAGCAGAGTGGCCATAAAGGCCAACGCCAAAGAAGAGCATGGAAAGGAAGGCAAGCTCGTTGGAGCTGAACGCCTTTTTAGGTTTAGGGTTTAGGGTTTGGGGTTTAGGGTTTAGGGTTTAGGATTTAGCTTAAGGTTTAGGGTGAATATAACAATTTAGGACTTGGGGTTTAGTGTAGGGCGTAGGAGTTCGGATCTAAGCTTGAAGACAGAGGCATTTAGGGCTTAAGGTCTGGATTCTGGGCTTGGGGCTCAGGGTTAAGCATGTATGGCCCAGGGCTAAGGGCTCAGGGTTTCGGGCTTAGGCCTAAGGGTTAGGATTCAACTGGAAGCTCAAGGGCAACTACAGGCGAGACAACAAGCAGGATATATCCCTAAACCCTACACCTTAGAACCTGAACCGGGGAGGATTGGGATTTACAGGTTGATGGCTTTTCGGCTGGGATTTTAGGATTTGTTTGGGCTTTCTGGCTTTGAGTTCAGAGTTCAGGGCTTCAAGGTTTTGTTACGAACGCGTTCCGGCTTCGGGTGTAGGGTTCAAGACCCAGGGTTTGGGGGTCAGGGTTGCTAATTTATTCTGAGGATTTAGAATTCGGGGCGTTACTTTGGGACCCTTGCTGTCCGGGGTCTGCTTGCATGCTTTGGGTGGAGAGTCGGTTTTGCAGAGTTGGAGAAAGCAAAATGCCCTGCGTATCTATACGTGAGTATTGCTTTGAATGTGTTGCTGTTCAGGAACTTACTTACTTGCGATGGTTCTGAAGTAGTTAAAGCTCCTTAAATAGGAACTTTTCGAGACCTTACACAGTGTCCGTTTTTCCCGCTAAACCCTAAACCTTAAACCCCAAATCCTAAACCCCAAACCGCGTGGGGCTGTTTCGGGTGCCAAGAGGAACGGAATTGATACACCCGAGGCGCCGTGGTAAGCTTTAGATCGGATTTAAAATTTAAGGGTTTAAAAACAAAACCCTGATGCGATCCCAAAATCTCAAGCCCCAGCCCCGAGCCCTAAAACCCTAAATCTTATGCCCTAAACCCTAAGTCCTAAAGTGGGCTAAACCCCTAAACCCTAGACCCCAAACCCTAAACCCTAAACCTCATCATAAGCGCAGGCCCATAACCACGTCATCCCTAAAGCGTTCCTAAACTTCCCAAATCCCAAACCCTGCAAACAGCAATACGTAGGGAATGAAGGAATGGATCCTTAAAGTGGCCCGCGTAGGGTTTAGGGCTTAGGAACCCAAACCCCGAAACCACTAGTACGACAAGCCACCACCCCTGAACCAAGAGCACTAAACCGCAAAGACCCAAAGGCTCAAGCCCCAAATCCACATCACTCACCTTTCAATGGGGGGTTAATATACTGTAAACCACACATGATGTAACCCCAAACCCTATACCCTAAACTCTAAACCCTAGGAAACTCCCAAAAAGGACCCCTTACTAACCAGTAAGATGGGTTGAAGGTGAGGGATCTGGGGCTGAGGAAGCTTCAGAGTGTTGGGATTAGGATTTAGTCATGTTATCACTCAAAGCGACCACAGTTTTGACCAAGCCCCATATATCACCTGAACCCTAAACCCTAAGCCCTAAACCCTAAGCCCTAAACCCTAAACCCTAAACCCTACACCCTAAGCCCTAAACCCTACACCTTACGCGCTAAACCCTCAGCCCTAAACCCTAAACCCTGACATCCGACCTTCAGGTTTCCGATGACGTGGGAAGTGTACTTGCCCTCCTTGATCATGGGAGTGCCCGGGTAGTCCGGCAGCCAGCCCTGGGCTCGGTTTAGGGCGGGGGAGTGAACATAGGGACCATTGTCGGGGTATATATGGAGATTATATAGGGATTCTGCTAAGGATCCACTCCCCCGCTCTCCCTTAAGCACCAGTAAGCTTGGGGAGAATGAGGGCCTGAGGGGATTTTAGGGTTTGGAGACTTGAGGGATTCTGTCGGGGTTTGGGGGTGAGTTTAAGGGTTGGGGTGAGGTTTTAGGCTTTAGGGTTCAGAGTTTGGGGCTTAGGGTTGTTTGGGGCTAGGCTGTAGGGTGGCCTTTTTGAGGGCTTGGGGTTGGGTTTGGGGCTTGGGCTTTCGGAGTTTTGGGTTTAGGGATTACACTCCCCCAAAGGTGCTTGGAACCACCTGTAAACCCGCCTTTTGAGGACAGCAGTCTTGGACTTACAGTTTGGGGATCTGAGATTAGAGCCCTGTAACAGTCTCTATTAGGGGTCATATTAATGGATATTTCTGGCTATATTCTATACTTTGTCCAACTGTTGCAGAGCCGGGGCAGCACCGAAGCTCTAACACTCAACCCTGCCTCCTGGAGCAAGATCCTCTGCATGATGTGGGGAAAGACAAGTCTAAAACCCTGAAGCTGAAAGATTGCTGTACCCCAACCCTTAGACCCTGATCCCGGAGTCCCCGAATCCCAATCTTCAGCGTAAAACCAAAACCTAAAGCTGTAAACTCTGAAGTCACATCCCGAAATCTCTAGACCCTGTAGAAAGGCTCCAGGGATTCTGTCAGGTGATTAGAAGCGAATGGAGGAATGGATCCCAACAGCAGTCCCTTTATAATCCTGATAACAATCCCCATAATCATCCAGTATCAGCCCTAAACCCTTACTAGTCCAGCAGACTCCGCTCTCTTTTCCATTCCTTCATTCCCTGCTAACAACCAGTACATAACCTCAAACCCATATATCCCGAAGCTCCTGTAGTCTCCATTATCTAATCCGTTTCCTACTCATCAAACCGCAACCCTAACGCTAAACCCTGAACCCTAAACCCTAAATCCCTAAATCCCTAAACCCTAAACCTTAGACCCTCAACCCCCACTGAACAACCTACATACATTACAAGCAAGGACACCTGGAGCTTGTTTGGGTGCCAGTAGAGCGGGCCCTTCAGGTACCTCAGTGTTTCACTAACGCGGATACTTAAAATCCTGCACGACCCTAAGTACCTCATACCTTGGGCCCTAAACCCTACACCCTAAACCCTAAACCCTGGTTTTGGTATACTCAGGTCATGCAAGTTTTTTAGTATCAACAGCTCATCGAAGGCTCAGAGTTGCTTGTAGTTTAGGATTGACGGCGGTGGATGTAGGATGTAGGGTCTAAGGGTTAAACCTAAACAACCTTTAATGGTTCAAGGTTCAAAGTAAAGAGAATTTGGCTATTGACTTTCGGCTGTGCATAGAGAGTAAGGTTTGATTTGGGCTGGGGACGTCTCCCTCTAAGGTGAGAAATTCTGTGCTTGAATTCAGGTCTGAAAACGTACCGCCTTGCCTCCCCCCGCACCCTAAATCTCAAACCCTAATCCCTAAACCCTAAACCTTAATCCCTAAACCCTAAACCCCTATACCCCTAAACCCTTCAACATCTGAACCCTAGCGACACACCATCACTGAACCAGCGATCGCCTTTCTACGATCAGTTCAGTCCCTTCTTTGGACTTGCAAATTCGCACACTTTGTGTTTTCCATTCTATACTATAAATTGGGTACTGCCCCCACCCAGTAACAGTCTATATTAGGGGTCCTATTGAGGGCTATGTATAACCATATTATAATTGCTATCAACTGTTACTGACTGGGGGCAGTATCCAAACTACAAATACCAAGGTTCCGGGATGAGAACGGAAAGTTCAGGAATACTTACTCTTTGGGGTCTAGTTTGGGGTTTAGGGTTTAGGGATGGATCTCCAGGCTTCAAGTAGTGGGGCTGAGGAGCCTGTAAAGTATGCAGTGAAAGCCAGGGCCCCAAACTTTTGGGGCTTGGGTGTGGGACTTCACAAAAGTAAATCCAACACCCTAAACTGCAGGGGAATGAGGGTCTACTTAGATTAGATGGGTTGGGAAGGAGCGAAATAGTTAGCAACTATGGTTACAGCAGGCATACACCCCAAACCTAAACCCTAACCCCTAAACCCCCTAAACCCAAAACCCTTAACCCCTACACCCCTAAGCCCTGAACCCTGAACCTCTAAACCCCAAACCCTAAATCCTAGACCCTAATCCGCAACCGCAACTTCTAAGAAGGGCCAAAGAACTCCGAGGTGTACTGCAGGTACACCTGGCAGTTCACTGTGCTTGCAGTGCGAAGGATGGGTTTGGGAGGGTTTTGGGTTGAGGGGTAAGGGGTTTAGGAGTTTAGGGGTTAAGGGTTTAGGAGTTTAGGGGTTAGGGGTTTAGGGTTTCGGGCTTAGGGTTTAAGGGTTAGGGGTTAGGGGGTT
The DNA here is from genome assembly GCA_905231905.1 of Symbiodinium pilosum. Lineage (NCBI taxonomy): Eukaryota > Dinophyceae > Suessiales > Symbiodiniaceae > Symbiodinium > Symbiodinium pilosum. Next base: position 26,159 of record CAJNIZ010001070.1, read on the forward strand.
CGGGTTTAGGGTTTAGGTTTAGGGCTTGGGGTCTTGGATGTGAAAACAAGTAAGAGGGAGGGTCGTGGTGGTGATGAGTGCATGCCTCTTAAGCATAAAATGCGATCAACAGTTGGGAGCCTCTCAATAATCCTCATATAACCCCTTACCCTACACCCTAAACCCTAAACCCTGCCAACACAAGCCAATCCTCCTCTGCT
>CAJNIZ010001071.1:531-20181 GCA_905231905.1 Symbiodinium pilosum
TTGATCATACGTAGGATGACGTAGGATGATTGAGGGTGGCCCTTGCAAGAAAACAAGATCAAGTAAGATTTGCTGTAGTCAAGCCAGCCCACGTTGTCGTAAGCTTTTTTTTGTCCAAGTACTTCATGCCACGCTCAGCAGGATAGTTGATAAAGAAACGTCCAGTAACGAATGGAGACAGGGCTTCAAATAATCTTCTGGCATCCTTGAATCCCACTCTGCTTGCTCGCTGCCTAGTATCATCAGCTTCTTCCATCAAATCCTCAACCCCGCCAGCTGCTGGCCGTTTCTTCGGCGACATGGCAGCGAGCACGTGTACCCTAGCCTAATGTGTGTATTTGAACATCTACAGCCCTCGCCTACCTGGAGTAGTAAAGCCGGCACCCAAAATGCCCCAGCCCAGGTATTTACCGAAGCCAGCGCTGGCCTCGCTGAAAAAAAGGGAGATTCTTCCTACGTCACAACCCTAAATCCCTGAACTTCTAAACTCGATCGAAACCCGATAAGCCCTAAACCCTGCCCCATAAACCTGGTAACCCGCTATACAATTAAGTTATTCCTCCCTGGAACCTGGAAGACGAATGGGGACCCACGAGCAGATTTTGAGCACACATGATGGCAACATGAGTATCGATCAAAGCTGATGAATTATTGGAGATCGTGCAGTATATGCACGGTAGGGGTTTTAGGGTGCCACCATTGTCCCTATACGTACATTGTGATGCCGAGAAGGCAGGATTGGCAATACAGACGTCTGAGGCCCATATAAGTTATAGTCTATAGACTCCTAGTATCCCCTTTTCCATACCTATGATTCCCTATATAATCCTCTACACAGCCCAGCTTGCGGGGTAAAGGCCATACAGCTCATCATATATAACCCAAAACCTCGAAGTTTAACCCTAAACGCCCAAAACCCTGTAAGCTCATAAATCCTGATATAGGACCCCCCTCTTTCCGGGGATTCCATGTCGCCACAAATGTGCCCCATGCAGGGACCTCAAGTTAGGGTTTAGGGTTTATGGTGTAGGCTTGGGATTTACCAGTCCATTTTCGTTGGCATCTGCGCTACAGGCCTCAGGGGTCAGGGTTTAGGATTTAGGGTTTAGGGTTCAGATCCAGGGCTTCGGCGGCAGGGGTGTAGGATTTAGGGTTTAGAGTTTAGGGATATAGCGCTTTGGGATCAGGTGTTTGGGTCAAGAAAATTTGTTGCAGGATTCAGTGATTCGGGGGCCCCTGAGCTTGTCCTGGTACGTGAGGTGTGAATAACAGGTTACAAGGCTTCTTTGGGGTTGGGGCTTACAGTTCTTAGGAGTTGAAGCTTCGAGGACTGCCTTAGCATAATGTGTATATATATATATGTCATATATATATAAATAATACGTAAGCTGCAGTTATTACTGCAGCTTACATTTTTTCTCTCCCTTTTTTTCGCCTGACGATGCGCTAGACATTCTTGAGCCAAAATGCCGCCCGCCTAGCGTGCCTTGCCAGGCAGGCCTCTATGTGCAAAAGTAGAACCCTCCACACTGGTCTGGAGCCCTTCCATCAAAAGTAGATACCGTCACGAAAGGGGGGTCTAAAAAGTAGATCCGCCCAGGGGTCTGGGTAGGAAAAGCAAGACATCTGGATGTTTCCTTACTTTGGATTCAGAAACTGAAAAGCATTTTGGTTAAAGCGATAGAAGGTGTTGACAATCCCGCAGATTTGGGAACCAAAGCGTTGTCGCGAGACAAGATCAAGAAATATTTAAAAGCGTTGGGATACAGAGGTGATTTTGTTGATGAAGAAGAGCACCAAGTTCGAAGAACGAAAACAGGTATGAAAACCATCAGTGTGAGCATGATTGCAAAGATTGTTGCGTAGAAGGAGCAAAAGTTTTTGCGGAAAGACAAAACTTTGGAATTAGTACGTCTTGCAATTTTGGATGTTGCTTGTTAGTACTGATTTGCATTGTTTTGGAGCATGTCTATGACCGCAGCTGTTTTGCCCAAGCGCCGGGACTTGGGAAAGAAAAGAAAAGAGCCTCGAAAGATTTGAAGAAGTTAGAAAAGAAAAAGGAAGAAATGATGAGTGAAGAGGCTAAGAATGCTGAGCAAGCTGCTGAGAATCAGCCTAGAGCTGATGATGTGCCCACCGAGCCGGAACCAACAGAGTTTGGGCCGGAGACAATGTCTAAAAGAGCTGAAGAGCTCCGGAAGATTGCTATTGCAGCAAAATCGGGCCGTGCGGCAGCACTGAAGGCAGAAGATGCGCGACTTGAAAAAGAGAAAGAAAAAGAGCCGAGAAGGAAACGAATCCGGAAACAGCCAATAATCCGGTTGGAGCTTCAAAGGAAGCTGAAGAGAATGAAGAAGAAGAGGAAGAGGAGAGCACAGACTCCTCAGAGTCATCCTCCGAGGAGGAAACAAAGCCGGAAACAGCCAACAATCCGGTCGGGCCAGTAAGTACAACTTTAGATGTACCACAGGAGACAGAGGGCGTTACTGAGACAGATCGAGAGCAAGCAGCAGCCGATCTGAACGACGAGTACAAAGAAGCGGTGCGCCCATATGCTCAGAAAGTCGAAGATCAACTGAGCCACTCAGCGTCGCGGATAGTTGCTCTTTTCCCCGGAACGCTAAGCAGCTTATCCGAGCCACCGGATATAGAGCCAGAGCACCTCCGCGAACTACAAGTGTTAGGCAGGTCAATGCTGAGACGCAGGACACCTCAGCTGAAGCTACTGCTGATAGAGAAGGAAAAGCACCTGATCAGCCAGAAAGAAGAGATTGAGAAAGAGATGGTGCGAAAATTGAGCTGGGTTCAAAACCGCATGGTAGAACTAAGAGCTGAGGAAACTGCGGTTGAGCGCTCCCTCACTTTCCACAACAATGTGGAAGAGTTTACGGTAAGATCTATGGAAGCTTTGAAGAGAGCTCAGAGCTCGAGGGAGGCGGTCCTGATAGGTTGGCAGGGATGTTCCTTTAACCTCACCAGCAGGGGCATAGATAGGCTTTCAAGCTTGACCTTGTCAGAAAGCATCTTCGCTGAGATCCTCCGTCAGATTGGAGATAGAGAGAGGACTAGCCGAGTGCGCATCTAAGAGAGATGAGGCTATCGATCTTGAAGCAGATGAAGCGGCCTCAAGTGGCACAAAGAGAAGTCAAGAGATGCCACCACCGATTGCGCCAAAGGCTAAGAAAGCTCCCACGCAGTTGGGAGAGCCAACAGTGAAGATTGAGAAGCCTGAAGTGAAGGCTAGGCCTAAGATGCCTGAGAAAGAGAAGCGCCGCGATTACGAGAGCGAAGGAGAAAAGAAAAAGCAGCGCTATGATTATGAGAGTTTGGAAACGAACACGGTAGATAGGAAGTGCCGCGCGAGTTGCTGTGTGTGGAAATTGGACAACAGCAATGGGAGGTCCTTGGAAAGGACAGACGCCAAAGACTGCTCAAAGAGCAAAAGACCTCCGAAGAATGCTTCTTTTGTGGCGAGCGTGGCCACAGAGCCTATTGTTGCCCTGCCATGCTGAGTTTGGCAGTTCGCATAGGCCGACACCTCCAACAGCAAGCTTTTGAAGGTGGTGATAGGAAACACTCCTTGTACTGCACGTCGTGCGTGTTCTCGAACACAATTGGATACGTGCAGCAGAACCAGCGTGGAAGATACGGCAGCGGATGGTTCAACCACACGAGGAGTAGTTACAACTGGAAGTCCTCTTGCAAACTCAAGGAGGACCGCGAGCTTTGTCAGCTAAGCGATAGAGAGCTCAAAGACCATTTGATCGAAGTTGGTCTTCTTGGAGAGAAGGAGGCCGAGAAGCTTAGAGAGAAAAGAAAGGCTGAAGAGATGAAGAAAGCCTCAAAAGCTCGGAGCTCAGGAAACGAGCCACGATCCGTGAGCGTTAGTCAAAGTGAAGAACCTGATCGAAAGAAGCAAAAGAAAGAGAAGAAGGAGGAAGAAAGAAGAAAGAAGGCTGAGGCTGAAGCTGAAGCAAGGAAGAAGGAAGAAGATGCAAGTAAGAAAAAGGAAGCTGAGGACTTCAGAGCACAACTTCAATCCGAATTGGATATCATCTTACACGGTTATCTTTTTGATGAGACGTTTAGATGCGAGACTCAGAAAAGCCTCATGAAGCAGGCTGAGTACGAGAAGAAGTTGGTGTTTTCCGTACTGGAAAGAATGCCGAATTACCGGTCTCGGGTTCAGGAAGGTGAAGACATGATCATGAATAGAAGAGAAATTGAAATGCACAATGAAAGGATGAGAGAAGCAGAAAGAGAAAAAGAGAGAGAGAGAGAGAGAGAGAGAATCTTGTGCAGGACGCAGCCGAAGCTGAGAAAGTCGAAGGCAGGTTGAGGAGAAAGAAAGAGAAAAGATTGAAGGAGAAGGAGCAGCGAAAGGCTGCACGAAAAGCTGAGAAGAAAGAGCGCAAGGAGGAGCAGCGCAAAGAAAAGAAAGCAAAGAAAGCTGAAAAGAAGGGAAAGGCAAAGGAGTGAGTAGATGAGGAAAATTCCTCAAAGTGATAGAATTGATTCGAATTCCTAAGATGCCAATGGAAAAGCGTTCCATTGATTTGAATCGACTTTGAAAGGATTCGGAGATCCTTTAGGCCGTAGAGCTGTTAAAAAAGGAAGTATGAAGGAACCCGTGATTAAGTTCACGAATATGCAATAAAGATTGCATGTTTCACCAAAGCCGCGTAGAGCGATGAAAAGTAGTTTTTCTGCATTTCTTTGGAGAAGGGTGCGGACGAAGAGTTAATTCGACTTTTGATGGCGGGAAAGGACTCTACAAGACCGCCTGCGTGCGAAAAAGTGAGCCGTTCACCACATGATGCTCAATCGAGCAACCGCAGGTTTAGTTTGATTTACTTTGGTTTAGTTTTGAGGTCGAGTCATCTATGACATGATCGTTCGAGTGGTTGATTCTGATTATCCGTTTTTGGTTTAATGGCTTTTCAAGCATTTGGCGACAGAAAGTGGGCGAGGCCCAAGACAAGTCAAGTTCCCAGCGACTTTTGAGTCGATCAATGGCATGGTGATGGATTGATTCTGTTGCTAAACACCTTAGATGTGACTTCGAGACTTCGAGAGTCAAGTTGCATCAGACAGTTCAAGTCGTCACAAGCCGTCCAAGACGGGTATGATGATCGATCCTTGGATGATTGAGTCTTGATGATACGATCTTGGAACTTTGAACCTTGGAAGTACAAGATGAGTGAGAGGTATGCCCATGTACAGTTTGAGTTCGACATTGGTGGATGAATAGCACCACGCAAGTCGAAGAGGGCGTAGCAAACATTTAGATTGTACATGTGCCCAATATGAGCCTAGATAGCAATGCATGTTTCACTCCGCTGTTAGGCTCAAACCACACCCCAACAGACTGCAGCCGCAGTGAGAAAAGTGTGCCGTTTGTGAGGCCATAAACTTTGGTCTAAAACTTTCAAAACAACATCCTCAGCGGCATCAACGTACTGTTGCTGCAAATTCAAATCTGATGTTGCCTCTATTGAGTACCTGACACGCCAAAACTTCGGCCGAGGTACAGGGCCTAAGTCTTGACAGACGGGTTGCTACGGGAATTCCCTGATGAACAACCCTTGTTGTCGAACCCGATGATCTTACTCACCGTGCTCCATGTAGTCACGCCTGTATGTTCATTTCTTGAGATCCTGTAGCACACGAGGTCTCCAGCCTGGTGTCGCTCAGGCAAGGGTGCAGATTTCCTCAACACGATCTTTCTGACCCTGCTGCTACAATCCTCATGGACGAATGCTTTCCTGGCAGTATGCCAAACCTCGGCTTTCCTCCCGAAAGCGGTCGAGGCATCTTGTAGTCCAGATAGCACTCCAAGCTGGCCAAGTTCCTCCTCGTCTAGGATATGGCCGGCTCCTCTTGGAAGCCTTCCAAGTACCCAGTGTGGGGCTAAACCCACCGACTCGGAGAAATTCGTTTTTCGACAAGCCTGACGAGCACATGCTTGCAAGAGCACCCATCTATGGTAGGACCGATGGAGGCAGGCGATTCTGGAAACGTCTCCGGACCTACTTGAAACAAAAGGGTCTCAAGTGCGCTATACAGCTTCACGGACGCCAATGGGGTAGTACAGATGCTCATGACGTCCCATGTGGACGACTTGCTGTGGGCGTGTGGCCCGTCATGCAACTGGATCATCAAGGACCTCATCGACACATTTAAATGTGGTACGGTCGAAACAGGCTCCTTCAGGTACTGCGGAAAGGAGATTAAGCAAGACGAAGACTTCAACATCCACATCTCCTGCAGCGACACTACCAGAGGAGTCAAGAAAATCCATGCTGAGCCAAAGAGGCATCCGGGAGATCCTTTGACGGACTCCGACAAGACACAGATGAAGAGCGTGGCTGGTTCGTTGGCATGGGTATGCAGACAGTGCCGACCAGACCTCAGCTATAGGGTTTCTCGTGTTCACTCAGCATCAAACAGCGGGACCGTGGCGGACATTCGTGAAGCCAATAAGACCGTTGAGTATGCCATACGCACTCATGATCGTGGACTGGTGTTCCGTTCAGGTGTGTTGGGAAGAAGCCCGGAGCTCTTGTGAATCTTGTGATCACGGACGCTTCGCACGCAAACGAGTCCGAGGAGATGATCATTAATGAAATGACATCCGTGGAAGGCTACAGAAGTCAAGGAGCCCGCATGGTGTTCCTTGGACCTGTGGAAAGGAGACAAGGGTCACATTCATCCTATCTCTTGGTCAAGCAACCTTGTGCGCAGGGTCTGCAGATCGACTATACAGGCGGAGGCTTATACCTTACAGGCCGGAGTTGAAGACGGCGACGTAGTAAGGGCCGCTGTCACAGATATCTTCGGATGTCTTGACTTGAAGCGGTGGGAAGCCACATCCGAGAAGTTTATGAGGCAGGTATATGGATGACGGACTGCAAGAGTCTCGAGCAGACCTTAAAGAACCCGAAGTATAAACACTCGGATAAGAGGTTGAGCATCGAAATTGCGTCTCTCAGGCAAGATCTCTGGAGGAAGAAGGGCGAAGACGCAGGAGATCTACCGCCCTGCGAATGATCAGTTGACTGACATCGTACGATGGATAGACACCGATGTGATGATCGCTGATCCTCTCACGAAGGTGATGGAACCAGTCAAGCTGGTACAAGCTCTGGAGACCAACGTTTTGGACGTTGAGCAGCCACTTGACAGTGTCGTCAACTAAAGGGCAAAACAGCTCCAGAGACGAAAGGGTGATCAAAACGCGGACACCCCGGAGCATGAGACGGCAATCACATGATGCCGATCTCTTAGGTGGCCAAGTTTCACCACATTGATGCTGTAAGAGTCACGGGTGTGAAATAGGGCTCAGTTTCAGCGCGTACAGTGTGTGTACAGGCATTTTGCAGTGACCAAACTTGACCTTCTTACCGCAGGGGCCCCTTTTTGGAGCCAGGCACAAGCTATGGCAAAACGACTAGTCTTCGCACAACCAAAACCTGAACCTGCTAAAGGGACGCAAAGACTAGGCCCTAAAGTTCTAAAGAAACCCAGCGACAAGGCCTGATCAAGGTGTGAATTCTGAGGTTATCAGTTGACCAGGCGGTTAGCACCTCCCACTTGTAAGTTTTCTCGAAGCTTTTAAAAAGGCATGCCTGCAGCGGCGAGCGGCTCCCGGAGGCATAGCAAAAGAAAGCTAGCGTTTTGCGTGGGCCATGCGTGAAGCTGTTTGAGCAGTGGCTAATCTGCACAAGGTTGGGGTTGAGAAAAACGTCAGCAAGGGGCACGGGTTTCCCACCATGGTGTTTGGATATTGCTGTACGTCGTCTTGATATTGATAGTAATCATCGAAGTTGTGCTATGTCTTAAGCAGAAATGGCAATTGCCAAAAAAATGTGTCAACATGATGATTCCGGTCTATCAGCTCAACAGTGATGATTGGACCGGTGTTCTTGCAAGCACGACAGGCAAACACGGAAGGCGTGCAAAGCTGCTCATGGACTGCGCCCAATAAACAGACAAACCTGTCCCTCAAGCCAAACGGAAAAGATGGCCAATGTCTTGCTGCTATTTGCGCCGTGTGCCACGCGACTGCTGTCATTGGATGCGGCCTGTGGTCTGCATTCGTCCTGCGGCGAGAGCCGAACACACAGCAAACCACAACCCCCACAACAGCCAGCACGCATAGCAACTACTACCATACCGAATGAGGACGTCCCTTTTTCTAGCGCATTCATGTGTGAGCCGTAAGCCATGTCAAGGTCCGTTTTCGAGAGCATCCAGTTCAAACCATGATAGAAACAAAAACGGACTTTGTGCACTAGAGTCGTGCCTCAAAGGAATCCTTGGCTCTCGAGTCTGATGCGGGCACGATCGCGGGCACCGAAAATGCCGCCTGGATGAAAGCGGAAGCACGGAAGTGGGTGAAAGCAGATGTCGACCTCCGTGCAAAGCTGCAGGAGTTTGGTGCCCGGAGACGTCGGCGAGAGGCCAGGCCCAAGAAGGGCATGTCTGAAACTGAGCTTGAGCAAACTCGTCTATGAACGAGACGTCTTCACGTCTTGTTTCATCTTCTTGAATCTGAAGCTTTTCTTACTTTCTTCGCATTTCTAATCACTTTCTGCTTAGGTCTAGGCCGATGCTGTTGGTGACGGCAGCAGATGCAGAGCCGGCGCGCGTGCTGGCGCAGTTAGCAGCGGCGCAGCCCTTGGAGCAGTTCATCGGAGCTAAGCAACAGGCACGCACCACGGAGCTTTGAGCAAAACGTCTTCAAAGCATTCCGCATATGATTTCTGCATATTTCTTGCATTCTCCTGAAAGTAGAGCCTTCACGTGAAGGAATTGCGGGTCGTCAACGCCGGGCGATGGCAAGCACTAAGCGGGACGCTGCTGCACTCCGTTCAAGATGCACACAAGCGCGGCAGGCACGGAACGGTACGGATCTCTTTGTTCTTTCAGAGCTCATCAAAGAGCATGCGAGGTGGCTGCTCCTGGAGCACATCCACCTTGTGGCCTCCTGGCTGCCGCAGGCCTGCCTTAGCCCTGAAGAACCCTGATTTGAAGATGACCTGAAGGTTCAGACGAGCCGTACCTCTTTTTTTGCGTTTTAGATGTTCTGGTATTCTTCCAGGTTTCGCCCGGTTCTATAGATGCCTTGACAGCTCCAGTTGCGCACAGTGCGGACCTGTTCATGTTGAAAAGCTGANNCCCCCCCCCCCCCCCCAACGACGAGCTGAAAGCAGGTCTGAAAAACCATGCCGGAGATAATCAAGCTAGACTCTGCATTCGAGGAAGGTCGAAGTAACAGGTGTTGCGTCCACAGAGATCTCAGAGTATAGAGATGCAGACCGAAGATGGCAACACTCTGCTTTGCTCAGTTGGACGCTTTCCTGGCAACGATCCTGGAGGCAAGAGAAAACTTTTTAAAATGAATGGAGAAAAAAAACGAGATGAACGGCTAATTGCCAGGATGGCGGAGACTTCTTTGACCGGTCTCAGGGCTCGGCACTCCCCGGCTTCCGGCTCTTTCTGTCGACTTCCACAAACGTCTTTTCCCAAACGCTTCCGGCCGCCCTCATCCTGAAATGCGCCATCGACTCATGGTGCCGGAGCAACCACTAACCACTCGACTGCCAGCTTGCCTTTGGCTTAGGTCCGTGTCGCTTGGGAGCTACCACGAGGATCCAAGGCGCTTCTTCAACGGGCAGGCGCAGGCGCCGCTATTGCCCGCGGCATGGAGAGGCAAGCTGCACACTCTGCAGGCATGATGTTCAAGGAAAGGTCCGAAAAGGAGAAAGCAAAGGGCAAGGAGCAAGAGAGTGAGAGAGTAGTGTTGAGTAGTGGGAAGACTAGGCGAAGATGCTGGGATCTTGAAGAGCGACAGGAGCGGCAGGAGCGACTCTGGGACGTTTGTGCCGGAATGGAACAGGCTCAGCTGGTTTAGGCTTGAAGGCAGATTGCCACTCGCGCTCCTCGCGCTCAGGGCCGAGTGCTGCTCGTGGCCTTGGCTCGCTTCCAGGCAAGGAAGCGAAGCGAAGATTTTCCAAGATTTTCCCAATGCTTTCAAAAGTGGATTCCTTGCACTCGGTGTTCTTCTGTCTGTGCTCAGGCACTGCTCCAACAACATCCCCCCTGCGATCAGGACAAGCTGAGATTTCAATTCGGCCTAAACTCGTGCAGTCAGCATGCCCAGGCTTGGCTTGTAGGAGCTCACTTTCCATTTGGCTATCTCCCTCTTTGAAGATCTGTGCATCGTCCAGCGACACCCCAAGCGCGATCTTAGTGTCTTTGTGGCGGCATCTCTGTTTGGTTGAGGAAGACATCCGCAGAGTCAGAGGTAGGGCTCCAAACAGCTCAAGACAAAAAGGGGTGTCAATTTTCACCTGGGAGGGATCCTGTTCGGCGGAGCTCTGCGACCACCTCATGCAGGCTAGCAGCGGTAGCAGCGGTAGCAGCAACTAGATTTACCAGATACATAAGATAAGCTCTTTCCTGAGAGGCCTATGCAAATGGAGAGCTGCCGCGGCGATGCCTCGAGGCCATCTTCCAGGGCTTTGTCAAAGAGCCGGGCACCCAAAGGAAGAAGCTTAGAACTGCGCTTACGACGCAGCAGCTACAGCGGCTACGTAGCGTCGTGTCACCAGCTCAGGCCAAGCAAGGTTTTGAGCTCAGAGACCGCAGTTCCTGGCCACTCTCGGATCCTGCCCGTGGCCCCGTGGCCTGTCTTGTCAGACGCTCTCGGCGATCTCCGCCCCCAACTTCTCAAGCGCAACCTTCGAGTCAGCACTGGATCTCCTGGGCAGCAGATGCAAATTGAGTCTGGTGTAGTGCGGTGGTTTGACACATGAGCTCATATGTTTCAAGGTCAGCTCGAGGTTGAGGAGCCGAGCCTTGCAAAGGCACGCGGATGTCATGAGAAGAACATCGCCTTACTCTTCAGACTTGACATGGTGAGGCAGAGAACGATACATCTCAGCTGCTCCGGTTTCTGGCAAGATCCGCTGATAGATCACTGGCACATACACCTGTCAGGAGCTGAGCCTGCAACAGCAACTGTACTGCGCAATGGCCTGTGCCATCCGTGTGCCATCGCCCGCTATGCGTGTTCTGAGATGTTGTGAGGCTTTGTGGAAATCCGAAGCAGGCGAAGCAGGCCAAGGGAGAGAAGAGAGAAGAGAAGAGTTGGAGAGAGGAAATTTTCAGGCGAAGCCTTGAAGCTGGCTGTCCACCTCCTGGAGGAGACCAAAGTGATTCAAACACATTCTTGAAAGTCTCTGAACACAGGAGTTGCCGCCAGCGAGCCACGCTCCAGCCAACAGCAGTGGCAGCGACACCTCCGAGGCCCGAGTCTCACTCTTTGAGTATTTGCTGGCATTTAAAGATGCATGCTTTCTGCATGGCTGATACTCTGCGTACTCAGTTCTTGAATCCCGGCACAATTCTTGCAAACTCGCATATGCAATGGCATGTAAGCCCTACTCTCGTAGATTCTACTGTGATCCTCGAATGTGTCAAATGTTCACAAGTCTCATAGATGCAAATCCGATCAAACCAAGTCAAATGAAATCAATGCGAATCACCCAGTCAATCGACGTTATGCACTGTTGAACCATCTCTTGCTGACATGTCCTGAATATCTGTGCTCTGAGCTTCTTCGCGTTCAGTAGTACCTAACATGATAATGACGATCAAGGACAACAGCCTGCAGTGGAAAGCCACAACGTTGGGAAGAACTACATCGAAGAATTCATGATTGGAGCCAACTGAGGAACATCTAGCGTTGCACTGAATCATGCAATGCAATGCACAACAACAAACATTTGACAAAAGAGGCGTTTTTACAGGTCTGCGAAGATTTGCGGTGGATAACTTGCATCAGTGTGAAACTGTTTGAGTTCTTCGACCTAGACCTGTTCAAGTCTGGTGTGTGGGGGCCAGGCATATTTAACATATTTGTTGACTGAGCTGATTCTGGATCGAAGACCAGAAACAAGTGGTTCGAACTGTGCGCAGTGTTTGTGATGGCTTGAATGAGCTGATGCGCCTGTGCAAGGATGACACACAATCCCATCTTGACGTCGCATGGCTCAAGACAATCGTGGATTCTGAGGAAAAGAGGTGATGTGTGATCTTGGGAATGGGTCCGGGGTATAAGCCTGGAGACCTCTCTACATGACATGGCGTCGCATTACAATCATCTTGACGATGTTCCTCACAGTATACGACGTACTCTCAACATGTCAAATCAGGCCTGTCCAAGCCCTTCACTTACCGCATGATAACCAATTCTCCCTCCCCTGAGAACCCTCATAACCAACAGGTTATGAGCCCAAATCTGCCCGCAAGTACCCACACAGCAACAGCCGCCGCTGCAGAGGACATGCAGACAGACAGCCCCATTAGGTTTAGATCCATCACCCAGCTGGACATTCCTAGGGAGGTTTGCTTTCGTTCCAGAGAAACCTTGGTGAAGATCTTGGATTCATGAGCGAGTTGTCATCAGCAATGCAAGAGCTGTCGGACAGGGCACAGCATAGACCATCGATTCTGGGCACGGCTCTTGAGAATACGGGTCAGGCTGTGTTATAGTTGCAAGCGGGGCAAGACACCCTCAAGGCAGGCATGGAGCAACTTCAGGCCGAGATGCTGAGGCAACAGCAAGTCCTTCCAGCAATCGCACAGCACCATAGTATTATGTATAACAGTCAAAGCGCGCAACATGATAGAGATATCCAGGCGTGAAGGAGCACTTGGAATCCAGTCACAGGCAGCAAAGTGCTAGCCAGGCCAAACTTGATCATGGCGTTCAACTTCAGGCCGAACTGGCCGCGCGTGTTGAGTAGCTAGAGGATCAAGTTCAGAGGTTGATCCTAACAGCAAGGAATGAAACCACGTCAGATTCTGCATGTATTTTCAAGCGCGAGACAGCGTCGAAACCCAGGCATTGCAAGCTGAAGTTCAGCGTTTGAGCACCATTCTTGAAACAAAGGAGCAGGAGGAAAAAGCAAGTCTTGAGTGGCAGGACAGCCTTCAGGAAATGGTGGCTGAAAGTATGGTTCGGCTGGAAGCCTTGGAACAGGGAGCCGGCCCACAAGTGTTTCAGCTGCCTCCCGAACGAAACATGATGCAGTTGGACGGTGGTCGGACAGGCCTGCCACCATTCATGATCCCCCGACCCTGCCTCCAGGGCTAAGCAAGGCTGCATCGGGTGCATCAGGGACGGAGCCCGCACGACATGCCGCGCCTAGGGTTCCCGAAGTCCCTAATGGTAAGTGGAAACTACTTCTAGATTTGCCGACGTTTGTCAGAGCATCTGGGGAGCCATGGGAAGTGTCCATTGAGACCGTGAGTCATGTGTTTGCTGAGTACCGCGCCAGCGACATGAGGCCCTGATGGCCGGTGGCAACAGGCAACCCGTGGATGAAGTACCGGCAGAGCAAAAAGAGTACGAAGCTAGTCAACACTTCTATTTCGTCGAGAAGCCTTCTAGAGTCTAGAGGAGCTGGTGAATGTAATCCAGCCGGGAGGTAAAGAGGAGGTTGCAGGCCTGTTGAGATATGCTCGGGGTCTGGATCCTGTGTCATCGGTTAAGGAAGGATTGGAAACCCTTCGCAGGTGGCGCACTGCCCGTGCTCTCGCAGCAGCATTGCATCTACCCCCAGCTGCACCTAGCCTTAATGTTGGATCCTCTTTAATAAGGGGCCCCCCCCCCCTTCCCCCCTTAACATTAGGGCCCTCCGAAAAATAGAAATTAGCGATCCTCAATAGTGGCCCCCCTGAGCTCCCACGGTTCTGAGGTCCTTGTAGATTGATTTAAAAGGGATTGTTGAGAATCCTTCCTCTATTTTTAGGGCCCCAAAATCAAAACACATTATAGGGGACCTTCCCAAACATTGCTGGGTCCTGAATAAGCCGGCGCGAAAACACATTATAGGGGACCTCAATATTAAACAGGGTCCAACATTAAGTCCTTATATACCCTAATTCGAAATCTTGAGCGCAAACATGATGCCTTACGCACCCACATGAGTCTAGCGAAGCCGGCGCTGCAAGTGCAGTATCCTACGGAGGAGGGCGTGACAAACATCGCCGACATGATTGAGAAGGAGTTGTGTCAGGCAGCTGGTAAGGAGGCTGTGGTACGCATCCACTCAGACAATGCGCTTGAGTTGGTGACTAAAAAAAATGGTTCAGCAGATCAATGCTCGAAGCATCTTCAAGACGGTCACGGTGCCATACAACCCTGCTTCAAATGGGCGCGTGGAGAGGGCAGTACAATCCTTGCAAAGGCAGCGTTGCAGTATCTCTTGGACCAACGTTACATCGGGATCACTCATCCATTGACGAAATGAATCCCTCAAGGTCTTTGACCTCTTTGTCATGGCATCGGCCCTTGGCTTCTCGCTGGGGACCCAACGTAAACCTCTACAGGTCTGCCGAAGATTAGCTACATCCAGCTCTACACGCTTCTCTGAGAAATTCGTGCTGAGCCTGTGCACACTATCCCACAGCGATCGAGCATCGGTGATGGGAACCACCTCATACTCTGGCCTCTCATTCAGCGTGGCGATGAAGCGACCGTTGGTCATCTCGCTGAAGACAATGGCCATGAAGTTAGCATGAGCATGAGCTCGATCCAGAGCCGCAGCTTCGGCCGCCAGGGTACTTCGTAGTACTCGCTGATGACGGTAGCTCTTCCACTCAAGCAGCGAGGCGGGACGAGTCTCCTGCTTAGCTCTCTTGTCCGTTGCCGCCACCACAAAACCTCCTTGGGGTTTGTTGTTGGGAGCATTAGCGAACCCTGAGTCACCGAAGGCCACAAACATCAGCTCGTCCAGCGGGATCGGCACGATCTTGATGTAGGACTCCTTAGTCGCCTTGACATAGCGCAACACCGCGGCCACCTCCTTGAGGTCGCTGACCTTTAGGTCCTCCGGGGGCTTTTGAATGAGGCTGGTGTCCGCAATGTCGCCTCGGGTCGTACTTGCCAGCCACTGAAGACTGCCTATGCCCGATCTGAACTCCGTCACCAACTCGGGGTGTTCGGAAAGGAGCGTGTCGTCGTCATAGTTGACCTTTGCCACCGAAGCCATCTCCGACACGTAGCTGACCTGGTCGATGGAGTGACCTTCCTGCCGATGAAGGTAAACTCTCCCGAGGTCCAGGGGCTACCCCAGGTAAACGAGCCCTCGACATCGTGGAGGAACTTCTCGTGGTCGTTCAGGGCGCAGGAGATAATGTCGTCGACATGGATGCCCAGCAAGGCAACTACGCGGCCGTTGACCCTTTGCATGAACAAGCAAGGATCCAGACTGTGCTGAACCCATCCAAGCTCCAACAGCACTCTTCGTACATGCTCGAACCACTGACGGGGAGCGTTAGCTTGCCCGTATACTGGAGCCGAGAGCTTGCGCAAGAGTAGTTTGTCACCCCATTGAGGAACAGCTTGGGCTGCAATGGGATCACTTGGCGGCCTCTGTCCGGTTCTCCTTGCAAGAATGCACTCGAACAATCCCCGTTCCACAACAGGACATGATGCGACGCTGCCCATTGAAGGATCAGGTGGAAGCTTGTCTTGGCCAAGACCGGGGAGTCCCGGGTGAGTAATGTCCCGGCGATGACCATTCTTGCCTTTGCACGGAGGCCCTCCTGAGCAGGCTTCCATCGGTAACATATTCGAGATTTGAGCACCAGGTGTGCCGCGATCTCTCCCTGTCGGACTGAGACCACTTCTCCCATTCGGACCACTCCTTCTGCACGGCGGCCACGAAAGACGGGATCTCATCCTCGGTCATGCTCTGCCAGTGGATCTCCTTCTCGCGCGCCTGCAGTGCTGCATGACGTGAGGTACCAGACGAGCCATCGTCGCCCTCCTCATCGCTGGAGGATTCCATGGCAATGACCTTCTCGATCTCACCATTCGCTGAAGACTGAGAGGTAAGAGGATATGCTTCAGCGAGAGTCTGCGCCAGCCATGGTGCCCAGGAGGGAGTATCCGAAGCAGAACCTTCAGCGGTGTAGTGGGCCTCGAACATGACGGGACTGAAAGCCAAGCCGCTGCAACTTCTGATGAACCGAGTTCGGAGCGGCTGGAGCAAGATGTGACTGGTATGCCGTGATGGAGAATCTCTCGCCCACGTACTCCTCGCAACCATGGTAACAGTCAGGACGGAAGGAACCCAGTCGGTGCTTGGTGTCCCGCAAGTAGCCATAGAGGACCTGGCCATTCACGTACCTACCCACTATGTCCTTGGCGTTGGCGTCGGACGAAGAGTTTTCCAACCATAGCTTGCCCCCGCGGTAGTTCCCCAAGCTGATGGTCCAGTTGAGGGAGTCCTTGCAGTTGCGCGAATTCTTAGGAAAGGAGGCGGAGGCATTCTTTGAGATAAAGACACTGCTGACAGGTCCGCGCAAGCCATGAGCCTTGAGGTAGGAATTGAGGTACCTCCTCGTCAGGTGGCGGTTCCTCTGGGTGGTGTTGGTGATGCCATACTGGTTGCCATGACTGTAGAAACCGAGCCGGCATCTGACTTGTCCGAGTGTAGGCAGGCCCGATCCAGTGGCGTCATGTTCACCGTGTCCAGGAGCTGGTGGCAGGAGGCGTGGCAGAAGTCCTGAGCTTGAAGAAGTCGCGTGGCCACCAACTCCGATATGGGCCTGTCCTCGCGTTTGCGGGTCGAGGTTTGGAAGGTCTGATGCCCGTGAGATGGTTGTAGAGGAGGTTCAGGATCTGGTTCACTAACAGGATTACACGGATCTTCCTGAGGTGCAGGGGCTTCGTGTTCTCCAAAATAGTGCGCAGCTGCAAGAAAGGCATCATGCTGGAACGAGGTATCTCCTGAAGTGAACCATCCCAGCCTTGCCATAGATGAGCGCCACGTGCATGTCGACGAAGGATGTCCAGGCGATGCATACCTGGGCTGGTCTCTGAGTGGGGCGCAGCTGTGCTCACTGAGGGGGCAGAATTCAAAATGCCTGCATTGGCTGCGGTCGTTGAAGCTAGCATGGTGGTAGATGTCGTAGTCGGCGAAGACCTCTTAGAAGTGCCCACCAGACTGTCGAAGGCCTCGCGCTCCTTGACCTCGTCCAACCAGCTCAGAACGTCACATGGAGACCGAACGGGATGGATTCCGTTACAGCGCAAGCAGGCTTCGGGAAAAACTTCGTACCGTCCGCCACAGTCTCTACAGTAGGAGATCAGCACTTGAGGCTCCAGTAGGAGATCAGCACTTGAGGCTTAGGCTCAACTTCACGTGGAGCTTGTGGCGTATGAGATGAAGAAGCTGGGTTCACCACGAGACGTGGTCCTGGTGCTTCAGGATGTGATTCTGCAGGACGCTTGATGCCCTCAGCTCGGGATACTCATTCTCAAGGATACGGTCCAGTGTCCCGGGTTGAGAAGAACCAAGCTGAGAGCCCAACGAAGATCTACGGCTAACATTATGGCCCCCAGGAAGTGCAGGTCCTGAAGCAGGATCCCGTCCGGGAAGATATGTCTGATCTGAGACACCTGACTGAAGTCGTTCGAAAGAGGTGCCTTCAGGTAGTTCAGCAGGAACTTGGCCTCGCCGCCCAGGAAGTGAAGGTTCTGAAGGAGGATCACGTTCGGGCGCTTGATGGCTGCCTGCAGCCAAACCGTCTTGACCTCGAAACGTGACCTGCTCCTTGGCTTCCATGGTGTCCCTGGCGCAGCACGAGGGTTTCCAGGCTGTGACCGAGGAGTTGGGGGTACAAACATCAGCGGGCTGGAGACTCTGCAGGCAAAGGTTGGCCCAAAGCATCCAACGTTGGTCGCGGTCGGGGCGCTTGCTGTTCCGAGGCTTCAGGAGCCACAGGAGTCGCCGGTGCTGGCGCAGAAAGCCCGTCTCCCGCGTTCTTGCCAGGGTCGTCCACCACGGCGTGCTTGGTGAAGTCGTTGCCAGGGTTGTCCACCACGGCGTGCTTGGTGAGGTCGTCCAGTGCCCGTAGCAGCAGCTGGAGCAGAGTCCTTGAGCTGTTGAAGCACACGCTGGTCAGATGCAGGAACTGGACGATCGGAGTGTCTGAACGCACGGGGGCGCAGCTGCAAGTCCCGGTCTAGAGCGAGGACGATGCCTTGGCGATAGCCCTCCGCACTCCCTTTACCGTCGCCAGTGACGGTGCGAGCCCTGAAGCTCTCAGTGATGATTGCACATGGCCTCAACTCGTCTATCTGCTGCAGTCGCTCGCTGTCTGAAGTGAGCGAGCAGGTCTCGATAGAGCCACCGTCCGAGAGCAGCGAAGCAGGTAGCTTGGGCTGTCTGCCATGCACCCATTGTGCCGGGCTTGAACCTGACCGCCTGATCAGGGTGTTCTTGGCATGAGCTGCCATTGCACGCACAGGTTCACCTCCTCCACGGAGAGCGTCTGTGCAGCCTAGCTGGTAGTGCGCATCAGGGGGCACGCATCTCACGAAGACACCCATCTGGACCACAAGGCTCTCAAAGCGGTAGCCACGAAAGGCCCCCTCTGCATCTAGCACCAGTTCATCTGGAGCTCCGAAGAAACACACCCAGCCGTTCAACAGGTTCTTGAGAACCGCATCCTCCGTGCGCTCGAGCAACCTGGAGGGGATCTGGTAGCACGTCCCATCATCGACGCAGTTCAAGAACATGTGGGTGCCGCCGTCCACGTCCTTGACATAGCTGATGTCGATGCCCAGGCGGTCGTTGAACCTCTTGGCCTGGAAGGCATTCGTTGGGCGTGGTTGGTGAGGAGGACTCACTCGTAGGCAAACTTCACACCGCAAATGACGAGCGCCTTGAAGCGCGGCATTTGAAGCACCTCCTTGGGCGGGTGTCCCAAGTTGCAGTGTAGACGACGAAGGACTTGTTGAACCCAGAGAGGGATGTCGACGCCTGGGAAGGTGATGTCTCTGTAACCTGGTTGGTGAGGCAGCATCTTCTGCTCCTCCTCTGGTCCGGGTACTTCAGCTCGTTGCGCGGGAGGTTCCGGCTTGGCATTGTCCTGCTCGTTGAGGCTCGTAGCGGGCGCAACGCCGTAGAAGTAGATGGCCAGCCAAACCGGCCTATCATAACGGCTGGAGGAGGACTGGATGATGCTCTTGATCTCCTCTGCCTCGATGCCGGTGTCGTCGTTGAACCACAGCGCTGCTCCTCGGTGCTTGGAGCCCTCAAGCAGGACCTCTTGCGGCAACCTTCGTTGCTTTGGCGACCTGAATATTTGAACCCGCTGAAGTTTCCAGAAAACCAAGGTCTTGACCTGCTCGAGGCTTTCAGGTTGATGGAGTTGCCAGTAATGGCCTTCAACCTGCGCTCAGCCTCCTGGAGAAGTGGCAGCCATGATTCCTGCTGCCTTGACACATCCAGGAAGTAAGAGGTGCACACCGTCTCGCGTGGCCACCGAGTAGTACAGCACCGCTTGCTTCGTCGTGTAGATGAACTCCTGGAGGTGGAGCATCAGTGCCCGCCAGCGCACCAGCCATGAGGGTACTTCGGCCCTGGTTGGCATGAGGAGGCCTACTTCCAAGTTGCTAAGCGCTTGAAGTTTACACTGCTCTGGCGGAAACATCTTGGGATGATATACATCAGGTGGTCCATGAGAGAAGTTCAGGTTCTTGAACCGGGCCAAGCAAACGTTTCGGATGGCCACTCGTCAATCTTCAATGCCAAGTGACGACAGAGTGCATCAGCTAGCTTG
>CAJNIZ010001072.1:11278-30047 GCA_905231905.1 Symbiodinium pilosum
TCTCCATTATTGTGGGTAATATACCCCTAACTTTGGGAAACCCCTAAACCCTATAAAGCCCTGTATAACCCCTATATAACCCCTGTATAACCCCTAAAGTGTATACCCCTAATTTTGGGAAACCCAGGCTTACAGGTTCATGAACCATCCTTTGGGCCCTGGGACTCGCAACGTCAGACCCCTTCTGCTTGGGAGCCCATTGGGACTTAGTAACTACTTGTAATGGGGCTCATAACCTTACTAATAGTTGGGGTAACCCCTATAAGTCCATTTAGGGGGATTATAAGTAAGGTTATAGGCTCAATTATAAGTAATTACTAAGTCCCATGGGCATCCAAGTGAGGATACCATGGGATAGCTACCGCAAGATTGATAGCTAATGCAGAACCGCAAGATGACGGCTAACCTCTCTTGGCATCCTTATGCCAATAATTAGGGGGTTTAGGGATTCGGGCTTAGGTTTTGGGATTAAGGTTTAGGGTTTAGGGATCAAGGATTAGGGTTTAGGGATTCAGGCTTAGGGATTCGGGTTTAGTATTTACCAAGACCCTGACAGCAAGCTGGCAACCTTCTCAGATGCCTGCAGGCATGCCCATGGGTCTCTTTTTTTGGGAGGGGTCCCTGCAGGGTTGAGGGTCTTGGAATAGAAAAAGCCCCTGTTTAGAGAGATGAATGAAACGTGGAGTTTTCTTGCAGCAGCCGGATGGAACACCAGGATACCCCATGCCCATACCATGCGAAAAGTCGGGTGTCTGCGTAGCACTGCAGATCAGGGCATCTTACCGCAGTTTGGCACAATCTCACACAGACGCAAACGTGCAGGACCGGGAAGATTGGGTTCGAGACCACGGCCACAATCCCTGGAGCACCTCAGCTGCAGCTTTACGCAGGTCGAGGATGCGAGCACCCCAGGGCTCTTGTCATATGGTCCCCCTTAAGTAGATAGAATATGGGGTATGGGGGGATCTTACTATCAGAACTATACCCAGAGCCATATTCTATCCATTTAATAGGGACTATATAAGTATCATTTCTTTTCGGGGCGCATGGACATGGATTATCAGAGAGACTGCAATGGAAGAATACTTCAAACTCCTCAGGCCTCCTGTCGCACTGAACTGTCTTACCCTGAAATTCCCCTCAGCCCACTTGAAGCCAAGGGTCACCGATGTTTTGATGGGATGTCGGGCTATCAGCTGAAGAACTGTCCGGAAATCAGCTGCCCAGGAGACTCTGTAGAATCCCCTTGTGACCCACGGTTTAGGGTTTAGGGTTTAGGGTTTTGGGGATTGAGAATCAAACGGAAATCAGCATGAAAAATGACATGGGCACTTGGCGCCTATCAGGATTCATAGAGTTCACACGGAAGCCTGAATAGTCTCCAGGAATGTCCATTCCCTAGTGTATTCTGGTAGAACCCAAAACCAAGTTTCAACCAATAGATCCTTCCTTGCAGACTCTGGATCTTAGATGCAAAGTCTTCATGCTTTTTTCCACCCTATACATGAAGGTAGGAACTCAAGTAACCTCCAATCTCTTGTTACGGAGTACACTGGGTTTCGCGATATACCTACTTAGCCACTCATCCCAGTTTTAATTTCATGTTCTATCTTCATGTGTTGTTTTTTATTATTATTATTATTTTTTATTTTGTGTGGTGCTCCGTCACTGAAGAAATAGCCCTACAATGCAATAGGCTCATCATAATCCCCATGTAAACCCAAAAGAGTGCTATTTGTTACCCCTATCCAGACACCAAAATACCTAGTTTCCGGATGGCCAGCGACTTGATTCCAGGTTCCTTCGCTTTGGCTCCCGCGCGCGAGAAGGCCACGCTGCGGCGATCTTCTTGAGCCTGCCCTTTTCAGCGAGCCCTAATATGGATCCATGAATGTTTAGGGTCTAGGGAGTTTAGTGCAGGGTTCATTGCGTTTAGGGTTCAGGGTTTGGGCAAAAGTTTATAAATAGTACCGACGCTGGGCTATTTGGATCCCTAGCGAACCCTTTCCCCTTGAACTCCTCACAAGCTTCGCCAGGCTCCTCCTCCTGGAGTTTGATATTTGTATAAAACCATTCCCGGAAATGAAATCTTGTGACCTCTTCTCCTAACGGCTCCGGTAAGACCCCCCCACCCCCTAATGCTGACTATTCCAGTATAGTACTGGGAATCCCTGTCATCTATTACATGCCCGTATCAAAAGTTGTGAGATACGCAGAATAGTCATCGTAGAGACATACATACGTATACCTCGCAGAGGCGAAGAGGGCAGAAGGAGGATTTTTCCTGGCCGGCATGGTGGAGTAAAGTACAGCATGTTGGTGCACAACGATCAGGCATCATCCATACCCGCCATAACCCCTGATGGCCGCTTAGGATCAGTATCCCCTGCATGTTTTTTCCGTGCCTTGGTAGGAAATGGTAGCGAAATCCTGGGTCGACGATGCGCGCAGAACGGCGCGGGAACGTGCGGAGAAGGCAGACACAGGGGTGAGTCGTGGATCCTTACCAGGTGGTTCTCCTACGAGGGGCCTGGGGCAGGCTTGCTTTGGGATATGATCTGGTCGCAAATGATAGTTCATATTGCTATCACAGGCTGCCCTGGAAGGTGAACAAGTAAGTCAATGTAGCCCACTTCGTCGGCTGACAAGCACTGGTATAGGGCAGATAGGCAGCCTCCATAGTTGCAAAGGTGAGGGTACAAGAGAGTGGTTCGGTATGGGTGGGGTTTATACCTGAGAAGGCTTAAAAGAAACCTCTCGTTCATTCCTTTTTTAGTACCGAGGGGAGGCACTTACTTGAATGGACACCCGCGTGAGCGATTGCAAAGGCACCCTCTGCGACTTCGATGGTAGTCGGTCCACCTTTTCACCCCACACCAGCCGCATCATTCTGCAGTGAGCTGGCCGTGGACAGGGCTTTAGATCAGGCATTGTACTCAAGTTCGGTCATGGTGTCCTTTTCAGGATATACTGTTGGTGAGGCAGCAACCTACGAAGACTTAAAAGAATGCCGGAGTCTACATAGCACACCTTTTAAATCCTGATGTAACCCAAAGGCATTCATTCAAGAAGAGCTCAGCACGAGGAAGGCGAGCCACAAGCCGCACGAATCAGTAGCGAGGTATGCATGTATGTAGGTATGTATGTATGTATGTATGTATGTATGTATGTGGTTTTGTAGGGTTCCACAATGTTCCACAGGGATGTATAGGGTTTTTCGGATTTCACTATCTTGGGAAGCCAGTACACTCCCCAAGAATGAGCGACACGCTAGCAGAAATGCTTCGCATTACAACAGAGTAGTAATCGTACTTGGGGCTACCCAGGGCAAACTAGCGGAAGTCTTTAAAACCCCCCCAAGGCTCCTCACACCCCGAAATCATGGTGGATACTACAAATCCTGCATGACCTCAGCTCAGTTTACATAGTACCATCAAGGTTTGGGGTACTTAGGGCCATGCAGGAGTTTTAGTATGCACGGAAGTATACTGCTTTGATCAGGATCGTCAGCGGCATCGCGTAGGCGACGACGTTGGCACAGGCCCCAGCAGCCCCAACGCCTACGTCGAGATTCGGGAGAGGCGCGACAAAAAGCAGAATAGGGTTTTTGATTATATGGGGGACTTATAGGGATGAGTCATATAGGCAGTACATATACATATAAGGCTGATACATAGGGATGCCAAATGGGATGCAAAGGGTTTAGGGCTTAGGATCGGCTAGGCTGATTCACATAATTCACCCCACCTCTTCACTTTCTCCCGATATAGGAAGTTTTGCACAGTTAGGGCGTATTAGCTACTATATTTCCAAAAAATATGAGATAAGAGTGGTGCAAGATTCCCTCCTCAACGGTAGGGTTCCGATTTCATGATTTGTGGATCGGGGTTATCAAAAAACCCTTTCACTATCCGAGCTATAGTTTTCAATCCTTAAAGTAAGTTATACAGGGGATTGTTAATAGGGAGATACTAGGAGTTTAGACTATAGCTTGTCTGCTTTTGCTGCACTTCGAATGTTTCAGTGATGGTTTGGATTGCTGGGCTCTGGGATGTCCAATGCTACACCCCAAAACCCTATTCCAGTTTCACGGGCCGTCCATGGACATGAATCAGAACTCAAAGTCCCATGTATCTCAGCAGCTCTTGGCCTCGTTGAGGTGTTCATCTTAAGCCGTCCTTCCGTGCTCATCTCAGTCGGGTCCTATGGCTTTCAGATGTCATGTGGAAGCCTGAAAAGTTAACATTTTCTGACAATCCTTGTCAAGTTTATGATGAAGTAAGTATACCCCAAATCCCAAGTCCAATCTGTTGGGCCCCTACATGAGACGGGTGAGACTTTAGGTTGGCGATCCTGAAGCTCCTGGTAGTCCCATACGTCCTCGGCATTCCTGAGATAGGGTTTCTGGTGCCAAACACCATCTAAATTATTTTTTTGGGGGCCAAAACCCTATTAATTCGATACCTAATCCCTGAGCCCGAAGTATCCGAATGACACCCCTTTAGGGCCCCAGTATTTGCGTGCTTGGACCCTTGAAGGGTTGGACGTTCAAGCACCCTTCGCTGCATGGAGCCTGCAATTTGCAGGTGGGATGGTGCCGAGGAGGAGGCAGGTGCCACGGTGATGGAACCCTCGCCCTTCAACACTGAGCCTCCCCACTTTGGGGAAGTATTTTTTTTGGAGGGATGGAGACTTGTTTTTTCATATCATCCACATTAGGAAAAGAGGGTTCAAATTTTGATTTGGGGGAGTTCGATCTGGGGTTCAGGGTGCAGGGATCAGGCTTGTTTGAGTCGGGTCTAGATCCTTGCAGGGCACGTGCCCCGAGCAGCAGTCGCCAACTCTGACTCACATACGGTACAGGCTTCTAGCCTGCATGATGAATTCTGGTGCAAAGAAAATATCTTAACGGACAGTTTCAGGTTCGGTCAAACCTCTAGAGTTGTAAATTGATGGTGCCTCGCCGCCACTCGAAAACGTTGATCCCACACTCCCCCAAACCCTAACAATGCGACCGCCGATGATTCTTGAGAAGCACACAGGTTTAACCCTGGAAGTTTCTCTTCTTGCCCTGCAGAGAAGGGTGATCCAGGTCAATGAGCAGATCCTAACATGAGGCGAAGGACTTTTTGGGAAGTCCTGCAAGCCAGCTTTGACTGCTAATGCCTCACCCCTGCAAACCATCCTTGCAGGTCATAGGAGTTGCATACACACGGTTTAGAATTGCTTGCCTTTGGCCTCTAAAGGCTATATGCCGCGGGGAAGACTAAGGCGTTGCACTATTTCTTCGAAGCCTTGGCACAAAGAATCCGCTCCCCCACCACTCGTCCTCACTACGAGCAAGGGAAGGTTTCAATTACTTTCTGCCAGGCCGTGAACATCGTAGTGGCTGAGGAGCTTGACATCTCTACCGAGAAAGCCTCAAGACTTGTCAATCTCGGCCGTTGCCTCGGTATGTTTGGACCTCGTACATCATACTCCTGAAGGCGTTTTTCACGCATGTTCAAAAAGTGCCCACCGCGATTCTTCCTTATTCTTAGCGTCGCATTTTGTATGTGGATTGCATCTTGCCGTCTCCTCCTGAAAGCCACATTTTTTAGATGAAGCATTGCTGCCAGAAGGTGCCGTGTGGTACTACGACGAGTTCGAAGAGAGGGACAGACCCGAGAGGGGGATCAGATTGAGAGATTGAGTAGGGTTTAAGGTTTAGGGTTCAAATTCCCCGCAGAACCGCCGGAATGGTAGGATTCATGCTGCTAGAACACGTGCTGCATTTTGAGCACGTGCGTTTCTTGATGAATGGAGAGTACTTGGCTCCCAAACTAATTAGGTATTACAATCATAGCCCAAAACCCATGGAAGGAGTCAAGAAGAGCATTATTTCTATACTTCTGGATCCAGGTAGTAGCAAGAGTCAGTGGTTGCATCATCTTTGAGCCTGCCAGTGCACATAATGATAAGTCTAACCATATGGCGGTTTCCGCAAATGGGCAGCGCTATCGTAAGCCCAAATCTAGTAGAACTCTGACATGGAATCTGAAGGGCCCCTACTTTTGGAACCCCCATGTTCATGGTCTCAGAAAGTCACGACCCTACACCCTAAACTGCGTGGATTGGGCTGATTGTCAGGTCCTCCCGCGGAAAAACCTTTAGTAGGCAACGAGTCTGTAGAATTTGGATCTTACTGTGCTACGGGCACTGAGGGTTGCCTATAATTAGGGGTACCCGTTTGGGGTCCCCAATGCGGGGGTGGCTTCCAAATTATGTTCAGATGTATGTTATCAAGTCTTATGTCACTCTTAAAGAGCATATATGAATTGTTTAATGGCATCTAACTAAACCTACCCGAGACAGGATCATAGTATATTCTGGCCGATATTGGGATGCTCCCATTTATGGAAATTACCACTTACATAAATTTCTACACTTTGAGAACAGAAACGGCGGCAAACTCCTTGGGGGAATGCATAGGGACCACGCATATTGTTTGGGAACTATGTGTGCCTGACGCTTTTCACGAGTGAGGGTGAGGTCTCTCTGATCGCCCGCCGATAAGTAATCACAAGATTTCATCTTCTCATTCCTGCAAAGCCTACTGCACAGCACTGAATCCTAAACCAAACCCTGCCATTGGAGGCTTAACCAGAGGGGAGAGATGTGATGGGCGTAGCGAGAGATTCGCTCAGGGAAAGCCTGCACTTTATGGCCTGGCTTCTGTCATGAGGGATTGCTGTGTTTTGTGCTCAATGAGCATCTTAGAGGCTTGGATCTCCGGAGAAAAGGTCCCACAAAAAAGAAAATCTACCATCACCTCTAAATAAACAAAGTGGGAATCATGCTGCCAGGACTGGATCCGCATAATGAAGCCCATGAAAATTCGCTTTGACATGGTGCTGCCGGCTGTGAGCGTTGCAGACATGGTATTCTGTCAAATTAGTCTTTACATAATGCTTAGTAGAGACCCTAAAGATGCCCCTTTTCTGAGAGAATCTCATATAAACTATAGTCCTCCTTAAAGGGGGTTAAATATCTCATATGGGGAGCCTGGAATCGGTTGTGTCATGGGCATTTCATTGTGGTTCCTATGCTCCACCCAGCTGAGGCTAGCCATGAAGACTGGTTTATGACAGCGAGCCCCAGCTAGTTTAGGGTTTAGGGTTCAGGGTTTAGGGGTTTAGGGTTTAGGGGTTTAGGGGTTTAGGGTTTAGGGTTTCCGTCTGTGCGGATTTTTAACACCGGAAGCGAAATGGCGTCATGGACTTGAAGACTTGAAGCATGGTAGCAGATATTTCGGTGATTGAGTTTGACTAATGTGGATGTTGGTATTGCTTGTATACTTGGATCCGTAAGGGAATGGTTTTCCCCATTTTCCTTCGCTATACTTAAGATTTGCAGGCATTGGCCAAGTCTACACAGGTCCTTAAACTTACTGATGTTTAAAGGGAGTGGGGGAGTGAATCTAGGGACTATTATGGGGGTATATCTGGGGATTAATGTCGACCCCTGACTGATAAACCCCCTCCCCTTAACAGGGATTTTTAATAGGGATCCTAATATTAAGACCTTTAAAAGAAGGGTGTTTATTAATCATGGGTCTACATTAACGTAGAGATTGTAAGGATCCACTGCCCCACGCCCTCAAGCACCAGTAAGTAAAGGGATCGTCAGAAGGATTGTGAATGTAGGTTGCAGCCCTCGGACTGCCATGAAGCCTAAAAGTGTTGCTTTGCGGAGGTCTCTAGGCAGCCCCCTGTGGCAAACGATGAGACGTTGGTCCCAACTGACAAGACCTGTGTTGAATACTGCTTAGGTTCTGAAACCAATGGGATAATGACCACCAGGGGATAATGGGGTGTCCATCAATAGTCTAGTGGGGCCCCAATATGGACATTATTCTGGGGACCGTTTAGAACACCGCCTAATTTACGGCAACCTCAACCCCTGTAGCCCACCATATAACACCAATTTCCATCGCATTTTCCATGTTCTTTTACAGTTTATTCTCCATGATTAAGGGCGATTATCTTAGGGCCCTACATACTCCTATTGCATCCCTATTACTGCTAGCCATCCACCAAGAGAGCTTGCTGAGTGTAAGCTTAAGGGGTTTAGGGTTGGGGTTCAGAGTTTAAAGGGGTTCCGGTTTAGGGTTAGGGTGTAGGGTTCAGTGTTTGGGGTTTTGGCTTTGCAGATTCCTACCACGTAGCCAATGTTTGTTGTCGATGGGGAAATGCTGCAGCAGCCTAGGCACGAGGGCGGAAAGGCAGTAATCTCTTCAAAAGAACATTAAGCACCCCCCACCCCTAATATCAAATATGCCGCATGCGATGTCCAAACTTCGGGTAGGGGTGTGCTGTAAAACAGTATAAGAGGCTTCAGGAGCCAAAGCTCTAACCCAAAGCCATGAACCCTAAGTCCTGAACCTTACGCACTAGACCCGAACCCTAAACCCATCTACCTAGATGTATACCAACAGTTCAAACTGAAGGGCCACTGTTCCCATTTCGAAGTTTTGTTGTTTGTAGGCCCCCCCCCCAGAAGCTACGGGGCCTGCAGACCCCCTCCTTTCGATAGGAGGCCCTGGATGACCGAATACAAGCCACATTCAATATCAGGGTGGACATTGGTGTTTTTAGGTGTAGTTTAGTCTAGTTCCTGGTTAACTCCATAATAAGGGGCCACTGATGAATTTTATGCGAAATATTGACCGTAGCTCATGTGAGTACTGTGGAATTCTCCCTGTTGCCAGGTGCTTCGGGTTTTCCCAAATCCGGAGCGCTACAAGACCTGCTACTTGGACGACTGGGACGAGAGAATCAAGAAAGTTGATCGGGACTGGGGCCTACACCGCACACCCCAAACCCTAAACAGAGAATCAGAAAAGTTGATTGGAACAGGGGCCTGACCAGGGTAAAGGCTAACGAGCTCGTCTAGGATGAGCACCCCTTTTGCATATCAACAAGTATTATAGCCCCACTTATAGGAGCTCCAAAAAGGGTCTAGTTGGCAAAGCTGTTCATGGGTCATGTGTTTGCGAAGAGGCTTTAGTGTAGACCTTGCTACAGCCCAACTTTGCGCTAAGGTGTGCCCTAGCTTAGTAGGACCCCCCCACCCACCACTGGGGGTCCTTCTAAGCCCAAGTGTCGGGAAAGCGGCTTATTTCAGATAAAAGAACAAGATGATTCTATCAGGAAGGGCATTTTACATGACATTGCGGCGCTACCTCCAGGAAGCTGCAAGCGCTGTCTACAGCTTCGAACGCCTCTATTTTGCTTACAGACTGTTGCATGCACTGCAAGTAGGTCTCATTCAACCTATCTAGAACCCTGCTTAGGGCAATTCGTTCTACTAGCCAGCCCAAGCTACAGCCAGAGTTGGTGTTTCCATGCTTCGACCTTCTATGCCAGGTTCCCTCTCGGCCGGCTGCGCCCTACACTTGATACGAAAATCTGGCAAGATCCACTAACTACTCTAACCTTTGGAGTGGTGGGAGTTTGGTGTCATCAAGTCACTCAGATTGCTTAGCATCAGCAGCACTATCCCCAGGATAGATTGCATGGCCACGCAAGCTTTGGAGCTACATGTGCACTGGGCATTCTAAAGTTGAAGCCCCTTTACCTGGCCTTTGGTTAGCTGGGAATGGAGGAATGCAAAAGAAAATGGGAACTGCTATAACGAGTTATATAGGGACTGTAAGGATCCATTCCTTCATTCCTGGCTAACCAAAGGCCAGTTACCTAGTCACCTGGTCGTAAGTAGGGCCGGGACAGCAGCTTTGGTAGGATTTCGTGGTCGTGGACAAGCCACCGCTGCTTCCCTGCTTCCCACATGTCCGCTGGGCCAATGTTGGGGCATTCGTAGGGGTGATATAGGGGTTATTTAGGGGTTATATAGGGGAGTTGGATGCAGGCTCTTGCTGAGGTCACGGATGGTATTGGAAATAAAGTATTCGGGGCAGGGTCGATGCTTTAGCGGCAGAAGGGCGTGCAGAAAAGGATCTTCCAGAGCTCAGGCTTGCAGGTCAAGGACAAGCCAACGGTTCCACCTTGGACTGACGCAACAGTCACATAATTTGTGCCCTTCGGACCTGCAATAGCAATAACCACATAATTAGCAAAGTCATGACTTCTGGAACCTCAGCAATGGAACACGGAGCCCCTACACCAAGTGTTTACACTTTCGTGTGTAGCTGTTTTGGGCTTGGGCTATTGAAACGCACTAGAACGCGGAAGGCCTGTCCCATAGGACCCTCAACACCTGTTCCCATCATCTCCTTATCGTACGATGGGCTTAACCGCCTTAACCCCTTGAACACCCAAGCACCGGAACCCTGCACTCTATACTCCAAGCACCGAAACCACTACACCCTGTAATAATATTGAACCCTTACTTCCCAAAGTGGAGGTTTCCCTAAATGAGGGCTACCTTTTTGTTTGGGGTCCCTATAATCATGATCAAAATACTGGGCGGTTTAAATTGCCTCCCACTGTTTCAGGGAACTCCTAAATCTGGCCTACAGCTCACTTCCTTCAACTGCCCAAGCCCCCCCAGCCTGAGACCCTCAACTTGAGGCCTGAACGCCTAAGCCTTGGTGAATTTGCCCATGACTCCTATAAGACCCTAAACCCCAACTAACTCCGAACCTCCAGCCAGCCCCTAAACTTCAAAGCACCATAAACCCTAAACCCTACTACTAACATCCATTAGGTCCCTCCACTCTAAACACCCTAAACCCTGAACTCCCTAAACCTTGAACTCCTTAAACCCTGAACTCCCTCAACCCTGCGGTCCGTACACCCTAATCTGCCAACATGCCCATCCCTAAAGCCTGAATTTCGTTGCCAGGTGACAAATGGGAAGGAGAACTTGAGCCGTGCCGTGGCAGATGGGCTCAACGCTTGAAGCCAAGAGCTTGCATGTGAGCCGCTGAGGTTACATGAGCCATGGTCTAACCTCCATAAAGGGGGGGATATAGGGGATTATACACGGGACTACGACTAGGAGTTCAGACTATGGCTTATATAGGGATCTATGAGGGTTAGGTTTAGGGTCTAGGTCTTCGGGGTATAGGTTTAGGGTTAGGGGTCAGGGTAGTGTTTTGTGAGCTACTGTCAATATTAGCCTTCTTTAGTGATGTTTGGGGATTACTCAGAAACAAAAGGCCGTTTTGGTCTCAGAGCTTCGAGATGTTTGTGCCCGGGATTCAGGGCTTGCCAGTGACTCCCTCAAAGCCACTGCTGGGAGGATAGCCTGGGTATGGCACATAGACTGGGTATCCTGGAGAGTTGCAGCTAACAAAATTGCGAACTCTAGTCTGCTATAGCTCCTACATAACCCCTATATGATTCCAATATGCCCCTATATGACCCCTAGCTGACCTTCCAATATCAGCTTGGTAGTTAAAACCCCACGTCTGAAATGTCAGGCTGCTGCCATAGATGAGCCATAGTCTCAACTCTCTAAAGGGGTTATATAGGGGACCATACAGGGGATTAATTACTATAGGGGTTATTAAGGGGGATACTAGGAGTTTAGACTAGCTGAAATACCCCCTACTAAAGACAGTATTGCCCAAGAAACGAAGAGGTGGCTCACCCAAATAAACAAGGTTTTGTGCCGACAACATATGCTGGACAGATCCTTGGGACAATTCCTCTATGATGCGCATGGTAAGGTTCATGAACTCAAATCTAGGTTCCTGTGAGCCTCAAATCCCAACCTCAAACCAGCAACCATAAAATTTGTCATACAGATGAATCACAATCTATGGTAGTTTCCCAAAATAGGGGGACCCCAATAGGGACCCCCTCGATACTATAATCCTTATCATTGGAACCCCCAAAATGGTACCCCCAACTTTGGAAAACCCTAGTCCTTATACATATCCTTATATAACCCCTATTTCACCCCCTGGAACCCTTTAAAGGTACCCCATCATCATTGCTGCAGCTCCTGTACACGCTAGGTCCGGACTGTCCAAGAGGTAGAGCTTGGCATGGACGACAAGACGCTTGCATTGGAAGACTATGGGTTTAGGGTTTAGGGTTAAGGGGGCGGATGGAGAAGCATCGCGCATCAGGTAATATCCCAACCATACTGTAATTGCCATTATTAGACCTATATAGGGTGGTACTATCCCAAAATTATTGCAATTGCCATTATTAAGCTTTTGTTCCTATAAAGGGTGGTGCAAGATTTCCTCACTTCATGGGAGGTCTTTTTGCGGAGGATTCAGGTCTTGAGAGCGCAGATTTTGGTAGAACAGGAGTGGGGGCTGCACTGGGCAATGTCTGGGCTATCATCTTTCAGGATTGTCCAGGGACTACGCAGAAGAGATTCTGTGAGGGCTGTGTAGGCTCCACACGATGAATCATGAACTTTTCGGCTCCTTACAAAGCCACCTGGGGGTTCATCGTGAAGTCTTAACCATAAGAAAGCCAACAACAGCCTTGTTTGGGAGGTTAGGCTCGTATGTGCATCTGAGGAACATGACGCCGATGACTTGCATTGACGACGAGGCACTTACAAAGTAATTTCTTCTGAGAGATGAGACACGTCCTCGCTGCATGCCATACTATGCTGCACATGGCTGCACTGATGAACCGCTGCAAAACGTAACCTTGAACAGTTGCAACTGGCTCCAGCGTCACACGCGCATTTGGGAAGTTGGGCGCGCGCGTTCGCTGTACGGTCTATGTTGAACTTTACTCCGGTGTCGGCTTGCTGCGCAAAACCGCGCATCCCTGTGCAAGCATCATTGCCAGGGTTAGGATCCCAAACCCTCGTTGAGCCACGACAGGGTCACCAAGAGCAGTATGCTTTGCAGGCCAGTTCTGAGTGTACCCTACATGCCAAAACACGAAACGCGAGAGAGTATGCCTCATAAGCGGCAGAATGGTGGAATGCCCTAAACGCTAAACCCTAAATAGTAGTTTCCGTTTTCTTTTCCATTATCCCTATATAGCCCCTGTAGAGCCTCTATATAACCCCAATATAACCCCATAGGTCTACATTAGGTCCAGCCATCTGGGGACAGTTGGCGTTGGACAGCCGCTCCCGCTCCACCGACCAGAGCCCATTTCTCTTTTCGCAGTTCTGTGTCTTTGCTGGTAGGATCTGCCCAGACCCTACATCTGCCATCTGGGCCACTTTGTAGCAGCTCAGGTTTAAGGCTAGGGGCTTTGGCATGCCTATTCAACACAACAAAACGCCCAAAAGTTGCGAGATAAGAAGTACCCGGCCTGGCTGTGGCACGCAGTGTGTATGCATAAGAGCAATAGCCATCAAGGCCTCTCCGTCCATGCAAAGCTAGAAAACCAAAGAGCGACTCTCAAGGGACCTGCCGGTCGAGCCATCGCCTTAGGGAATGTACCCTATGTGCTATTAGGATCCCTAAAATGATTTAAAGCATATTCTCTAATTAGAGGATGAAGGGACCTTGAGTCCCACAACCTATTGCCCTGACCCCTCACACCCTTGAAACCTCACATCCTGTTGCTCAGAAAAGCTCTGCATCTTGTAGCTCTGCCTCCTTGGATGATCTGTTGACTTATTAAGCTTACCTGTTTTATCCAATAATAAATCTTGCGTCATGCCCTATAGCCCCGGTTACAAGTAGACCTAGCCAAGCTTCCTCTAGATCGCTGTTCAGGAACTTAATTTAAGTTACCCTAATATGGGCATACAGTAAGCAATAGGGCTTCCTACTTGTAGCAAAACCAAAACCCTAAACCCTATAGTACCCCTCAACCCTAAACCCTATAGTACCCCTAAACCCTAAACCCTAACTTAAGTTCCTTAACAGCAACCCAGTTTGTCGAGCCATGGTGGAAGAAAAGGATGAGGAGACAGCCCTGAGGCAGGCCTACACGGCGGCGGCCATTCGCAAGAACGAGGAGTCCAGACATGTGAGCTAGTAGGGTTTACAATGGGGTGATATAGGGATAATGGAAAAGAAAATGGAAACTAATATATATATATATGCTAATATATATGTATATATAACAACAATATAATAATAACAATAGTAATAATGGTAATAATAACAGGGTTTATAATAGTCTAAACTCGTAAAGGGGGGGTGATATAGGGATTATATAGGGGACTCGAATAGGGGTGACTCAGTGGGATACTAGGAGTTTAGACTATATAGCTAAGTGCGTAAAAACGATGGATGGAGGAAAGGTCGCGTCGCTCAGGGCAATTGGGAAAGTGCAGCTACTTATGAAGGCCGTGCAAGTGGGGACCCACCTATTGAAAGCCCTTCTGCTTTTCATGCTCCATCGAGCTCTTTCTTCTGGTAGATGTCCCGGCCTTTTGGACCTGTGTGCTTGCAAGAGAAGATTTGGCCATCTTATTTCTACTTGTCCAGCAAGTGCCAGATTGTGTGTTCGAAGTCTCCTCAGGATAGATGTTTGGGACTATGATTTTAACATACTGCTTCCAAAGAACTGATCAGAAATGTGAGCGACTGTCAAGATGTCCAACCGCTCGATCTTGTCTCGGGCGGACATGACTTCAGCAATGCAGGAAGACCCTTTAAAAGGACAGAGGAGATAGCAAGCGACAACCATGATGCAGCGAAACGCGAAGACGATGAGCAGCCTGTTAAAACAGAACGATAGGGGAGGCAACTAAAAATGAAAACCCAAGCCCATCTCCCTTAGCCGGCTATGGAATTTTGACCATAGCTCATGTGATTCTCACTATGCATCTACGGGGACTGTAGCAGGTTCTACCAGCTTTCCACAAGCAGAATTGCCAGGAGCTCATTGCAGCAGAGATCGAAGCTGAGCATACGCTGGACAATGCTTGTGATCTGCGATTCTCGAACCAGAGCCCTAAGAAGACACTGGGCTGAGACCACTACTGTGTTCTCCTCAAAAATCAAAAATTACATCACAGTCTAAGATGGTTCTTGACAAGGTGGCCCAGGAAACAGGGCCTGGACCTAGAGTAGGCTGCTTGTAAGTGAAGGCTGCTGTTTCTCGGTCTGGGTACCGGCGCCTGTGTAATTTTCGACAGCGCGACAGGACCCTTCCGAAGGACATCCATTCCACTTTCCACTCCACTTTCTACTCTCTCTCTCTCTCTCTCTCTCTCTCTACACACACATCTGAAGACTCTTCACACGCTCCACACTCCATGCTCGATTCTCCCGTTGCGGGTCCCCTTTCCACTCCACACTCCGCTCCACTTGTCAGCCCACTCTCCACACCACCACTTTTCACCTTTCCCCTAAATTGAATTGCAACCTGCGGCCTGGCAGGGCACTGAGAATCAACTGAGATCCAAACTTTAAGTGGCGGCCAGAAGGGTAGTCAGGACAACATCTGCTAAAGGCTAATAGTAGCGAATAACTACAGGTGGATTGCGATCGGGATCCGTATGCTCTGATGGAAAATGACGGTATCATTCGGGCTTAGGCTGGCTAATCGGGAGTTGAGGAATAGTGCCTAAGGGCATACGTACGAACTAATCAGCCCATCCCCATACTGGCATCAGAACCTAAGGGCAAACCCACTGCATTGGATAGAACCCAGATAGCTATCGAGAAGAGACATTTCATCGTACTTGAAGCGCCAGATTGCAGCAAGCTCATTCTCCCGGGGTAGAAAGAATCGAGTTATGGCCAGGTTATAGACTAGCTTTCGCTAAAGTTGATGTTCTAGATAACGCTCGTGAGTGTTGCATAGTATGCTTACCTCCTATTCTCCAGAAGCATTGCCTAGAGCTTTGATTATGAACTTTTCAGCATCCTGGCAGTTTCAGAACTACGAGGGTATAGGGTCTAGAGTTTAGGATAACTAGGACCGCTTCAAAACCCAATTTAGTGAAAACGGTTCCCCTTTTTGCAAGCCGAGGATAGGGATTGATGTGATTCGAGACGAGAAGCCTTTGCAAGTGACCGTGTGGTCCATGAGCCCTGATCTACATTGGGATATAGGGTTTAGGGTTTAGGGTTTGAGGGTTTAGGGTTTAAGGGTTTAGGGTTTAAGAGTTTAGGGTGTAAGGGTTTAGGGTTTGGTTTAGGGTTTAGGGTTTAGCTGGAGGAAGCCTTACTGAGCTTTACTGAGAGCTTTACAGTGCTTGACTGAGCCTTTGTAGGATTTGCCAAGGCTTCTCAAGAAATGCAAAGAAGGGGTCCCTCGCATTTTGAGAGCAAGACAATGCCTCCTGTCTAGGAGGTGCTACTAGGGTTTAGGGTTTAGGGTTTAGCCTTCCTAGGCAGTCCTTGCAAACTACTTCAGACAGGTATTGAACTGCGAACATTACGGGGAGCAATGGAATCTTTATGCAGGGAAGGAGCTATAACATGTTGAGTTTGGCTGGACCCAAAAGTAGGTAAAACAATGGACCAGCATCTTAAAACACAATAGGCCATCATTCTGCAAACTTTTGGGTTCAGGTAACATTACATGTGTGGTTGTCAAAATTATGGTCCCTTTTTCCCTAGTATAGTACGGCACCTAATATAAAGGGACCATAATTTTGACAACCACCCAAATGAATCCAATATCAGCACTTTGAGAGACTCCTCGAGTCAGGAGCGGGGGAAAGCTGTGCAGCTTAAGCCTCACTGCAGATGCTTCTGGTAGTGAGGCCTGCTTGCCCAAAACTGCTATTCAGAGTTTAGTGCTTAGGGTTTAGGGCTTAGGATTTGCGGTTTAGGGCTTAGGGTTTAGGGTGGGCTTGGGGACTGGAACAAGAAAACGGAAACTAACGTTTTTGGGTTTAGAGTTTGTGAGAGGCCTTGGGAATGATGAGACTTGAGCGTGCAGGGACTAATCCTTTCAGGCTTTGGGCTTCTTGAACTATTGTCTAAACTCCTAAAAGGGGGGATTATGAAGGGGGGATACTAGGAGTTTAGACTATGGCTCATTTGCTGCAGGGTTGTAGGGGTTTTCGTGTTTTTGGGGTGGCTGGTTGGGGGCATGGAGGTAGGGCTAGTTTGCATCCTCATCCTTATAGAATGCCTGTAAAACCCGGATATCATCCCTATATGGGTAGTTCCCAAAATTAGGGGTACCTATTTGGGCGTCCCCATAAGAAGGATTATAGTATTTTGGGGTCTATATTGGGGTCCCCCTATTTAGGCAAACTACCATATAGTCCCGATATAACCCCGGCCAAAGAACTCAGCCAGAAATCCTCCGAGCCTTCATGTGTTCAGGAGGCTGTGGAGGCAGGCAGGCCTGCCCAACTAAGGCATTGAATTCCTTATTTTACTTGGGGAATCGGGGAAAATGTCACATAGGGATTATGTTGGGATTGCAGTCCCTTATTCCCTATTTATCGCCAGTAAGTTATCTTCATCCAGCTTATCATTTGAAAGGTGAGCCTCCCCCTTTTCTCCCTTTAACCTTTGAACAAAAAAGACCTCACATCCCCTGACGCCTATATTCGCGACCCTCACAAACCAGGTCATGCAGAAAGCGGCCAGGGCAAGCGGAGTGCGGCAATCAGAGCTGAAACTATTCTACAAGGACAGGGGGCCGGTAGAGGGGGCTTAGGGCTTAGGTTTCTGGAGAAATGTCCCATCCACTGCCATAAGAAGCCAAGAAACGAGTTTTGAGGGGTCCCTGAAGGACAGGGACCTTTCTGCCAAGACGCGTTTGGGCGACCTGACACACAGCTCGTCCATGGACTTAAGCTTGGTTCGCATTGATCCGGAATGGCAAACCTTCATGGAGGTGGCTTTGGGTACACTTGTAGACTTTAGGGCTTTACACGGGGGAGATATGTAGAAAGTATGTGGGTCACTACCTGGTAATTTTCAGAAGCCCTGATGAGGCGTTTGAGGATGTGTAGGATTTGGGCGTGTGTCACAATAATTGTCGTTGAAGGTTGCCTTTGTTCTGGGGTTGGACGCGGTGAATTTTGGCACGTGCTGAGGGATCCTCTCAGAAGAGGGGTCTACGTAATAGGTTTCGTAAACCTTCTAAGCTGCACATGCCCCACAACCTTAAGCACCAAACCCCTAATTCCTAAACCCCGAAATCTACCTCGCACCCCTTTCTCCTATCAGCTCCCATGATCCCTCTCTGCAAGAGCAGCTATTAAACAAATGGACTCAAACCTATCATAACCTTCTGAGTGCTATTCGTAGAAACGATCTAAAGGTGTAGAAGGTCGTTATTGCGAGAAGGATGTTCTGAACATGGCCATCATTGCCATTCTTACTGCAAAACCGGAGTCCTGATTTCGCCTTCTGGGTTGCTGATAAGATTGTGTTACCATAATATGCAAGAAAGTGAATACTACGCTTTCCTTTTTATAGTAACGGATCTAGCCCCGAGAATCTTAATCATATTCCCACATGCGCACTCCTAACGCAAACCTGTACGGCCGTTGTAATCAGAACTCTTAGACATGAGTTCCCTGACGGCAACCTACCATTAGACCTTAAGGGTACCTTAATCTACCCTTAATAAGGTCCTAATAGGGAATTTTGGGGTCTAATAGCCCATAGTGGTAGTTCGTGGAGGTGGTGTCCTACGCTGGATGTCAGTTGGCTGTGGCGCCTGCAAGGCTCCAGGCCAGTGTGGGCTTGGGGTTCAGGGATTAGGGTTTAGGGCTTAGGGAAATGGTGGTTTCCCAAAAGTAGGGGTACCATTTTGGGGTTCCCCATAATAAGGACTGTAGTATTTTGGGGTCCATATTGGGGTCCCCTTATTTTGGGAAACTACCATATAATTCCTCAAAGACCTTTTGACGCCAGCTTTTCAATCGGGAGCTAGACGAGATTCCTAACTACTGGATTCACTGC
>CAJNIZ010001073.1:0-17337 GCA_905231905.1 Symbiodinium pilosum
GTAGTCCCGTATATAATCCCCCATACAAACCCTTTTTAAGGAGTTTAGACCCTAAACCCTAAACCCTAAATCCTAAATCCTAAACCCTAAATCCTAAACCCTAAACCCTATATAACCCCCCCCTTTAAGGAGTTTAGACTATGGCTCATATGGATCGTAGCTCGCGCACTGAGCGCTGAGCTGCTGCGGTCGCCTCGGCGGCGGCCTCCCCTCAGACATCTTGCTGGGGGTTAGCAAGGAATTTAGGGTTTAGGGTTTAGGATTTAGGGTTTAGGGTTAGCAAGGAATTTAGAGTTTAGGGTTTAAGGTTTAGGGTTCAAGGTTTAGGGTTTAGGGTTTTAGGGTTAGAAAGGAATAAGGGGATTTTGGTACCCATTAGGGTAATATGAGGATTATGTTGGGGTTATATGTGGGATAATGGAAAAGAAAATGGAAACTACTATAATGGGTTATATTATAAATATAATCTCTAGATAATGCCTGTAGAATATGATCCCTCATTGCCTGCTAGCCCCAGTAAGTACTTGGGGCATGGGGTGAAGGCTTCAGGGTTTACAGCTTAGGGCGTTTGGGATTGGGCGCAGGTGGATTTGGAGCCTATGGTTTGGATTTGGCGTTGCGGCTTTGGGTTAGGCCATGTTAGTGCCTCGGGCTTTAGACGTGAAGGTTTCGGTTTGGAGCTTGGTCAAAGTTTAGTGGGCCTGTTGATGCCAAGCTAGTTCTCGCATCAAAGAGCTGCGTGGCGCCCACGCCTCACTGCCCTAGAGTAAGAGATTGCGCGGATGAACATCCAAATGCTGCAGCCGACCCAGCTCCTGAACAGGGACCGAGGACTTCTTGCAATGCATTGCGCCCACTCAGTCTGCCACTGTCCCGGCAAATCCATGCAAGGCCCGCAACAGGCTACGCAAGACCCCTACTTAGCAAGCCAGGTGACGCCTGTTGAGAGCCTTGCCTAGCCAGCTATGCAAAACCCCTGAAGTACCCTTAAGATCCTGTAGGTACATCTCTAACTCAAACATACACCCAAACATGCGGTCCTTGTTACACAGGCTCAAAACGAGGATCTCTAGAAGGTCGCGAACCCACTCTACTGTGCAAAGCCTCCTATCGCTCCTGGGTAGTGACAAGTGTCTTTGCACTTTAACTATACATTAAATACTACAACCACAGGGGGAATACGATCTGACTCCACATTGACAACATTCCAGACAATAGCATCCAGATCCCAAATCGACATCACATAAGTTCGAGAAATCCAAAACCTTGAACGCTAATCACTCGAAAGTATCCCACATCGCTGCCCCCGAATACTAACCGCCCCCACTCCACAACACGAATTATCTTCACTGTATGAGGTCTCTTACAGTTACTGTCACGGGGTGGGGGAGTGTGTAGTTAAGGCGTCATCGATCTTACATAACCCACCCTAAACCCTTAACCTCAACGCCCTAAACCCTATATAACCCCATCATAGTAGTTTCCGTTTTCTTTTCCATTATCCCCATGTAACCCCAATATAACCTCTATAACCCCAAACCCAAAATAGTAGTTTCCATCATCTTTTCCAATATCCCTATATAACCCCAATATAACCCTAAACCCCAAATAGTAGTTAGTAGTTTCCATTATCTTTTCCACTATCCTTATATAACCCCAATGTAACCCTAAGTCCTAAATAAACCCAAAACCCTAAATAAACCCTAAACCCTAACTGAACCCTAAACCCTAAATAAACCCTAAACCCTAAATAAACCCTAAACCCTAAATAGAATCAAAACTCGCCCACCGAGGATCCGGCGCTTCCGCCGCGCCTCAGCTGCAGCCTCCTCGGCCAGACGGGCGGCCTCCATGAACAGAGCACATGAGTAGCCTTTTTTTGGGGTGGTTAAGGATTTAGGGTTTAGGGGTTTAGGGTTAAGGGTTTAGGGGTTTAGGTGGTTAGGGGTTTAGGGTTGTTAAACCCAGTAAGATTATAAGGAGGATAGAATCTTACTCTATATTGGGTACCATAATATCCCCAAATAAAATCAAACTACTCATAAGGGGGGCGACCCTTAAGGTATCTGGGGATGATAAGATGTTTTTTTTGGGGGGGATTATGTGCCAGGTCATTTTAGGAATCCATCTGCAGGACGTGGACGTCGAAGTGGGAGGGATGTAAACGGCATCAGGAATTGACTTCTTACATGGCTCACTGTGGAACTCATGAGGTCTAAAAAGCTCGGATCCCGAGCTTCCTGGTGGGCAGACAACTCGAAGCTCCAGAGGTCTTATGCCAATGCCTACAGTGACCAATTCTGCCTCCCGAAGGGTGCCAGGAACGGCTCATCAATCTCCTGCTGTACGATCTACTATAAGGATGAAAGCAAGATGTACAGCGTTCTGCTAGAAGAGTGCTCTGCTCCGCATGTAACAGCTGAACGGCAGTGACAAAAATGTACACCTCTACTAGGAATTACACAAAGTAGGCATAGCGAGGGCTACAGACAGCAAGGATAGTAAGGACGACAGAAATTCAGATCCTCAAGCAACACATCAAATCCTGGTGGTGCGTAGGAAATGCAGGAATTGAACCTCGTCCCTGTCTGACCCCTGATAAACATCCCGAAGTCTTATTCCTTCGTGCCCTGCTAAAACCCAGAAGGACATCTTATCACCTACTAAGAACTATGAGATTCTATTCCCTTCTATGCCCCCCAAATGTTATACTGCACAACTAAATCAAACCTACACTTCCATCCAACCCTACATATCCCTATTTGCCTCTCTAAAAACCCCCAAACCCGAAGCCCTACACCGTTGACCCTTATCATTTTCCGTAAGCCCTCATCCTAAACCTTAAACCCTAAACCTCCCTAAACCCTAAACCCTAAATCCTCAAACCCGATCCCTTAACCCCAGTCCCTAAGCCCCGCAACCCACCAAACCCCAAGCCCCGAGGAGATGGGCCTCCGCTAGGTGAGCTGCTTGTCGAATTCCTGGCTCCAAGCTTCGACAGCTCCATTTTCAAGCTGGGGATGGAAAAGGAAATGGATATTGTGGATATTCAGGGATTGCATACAAATATCTAAGGATTATTGAGGTTTAGGGTTTAGGGATTGTGTAGGGATATCCAGGGCACACATGTGGATGGCACAGCAGTTATGAACCCGTGAGGGAGAAACTAGCTGGAAAAGAATCCCCCTCTCAGAATGCTGCAGAAGACTTAGTCTTGTGGGGTTCCTACACAACTAACCCAAAAAAGACGAAGGAGCTACCCAAGGGGAGTAAGGTATATATACAAATATGCAGGGAGGTTCATGCTATTTAGGGTTTAGGGTGTACAAGGTGGGAAGCTGCTATGTCGTTGAGGGCATATAAGGTGTGCAGGGTTCAGTTGGTGTAGCCTCACTGTTGGACTCAGGTTGTGAATGGCGACGGACAAGAAGATGGACAACGGATAATGTCTTATAGGCGCGTTGCTAGAGATGACTGCTGCAGTGGGTCCCTCGCTAAGGTCACTTCGCTTCCTCAATTAAGTTCTTGCTACAGTAGAAAGTCTCCAAGAATGACCCATCACATGATCCATCCCTCCATTCCCAACTAAGCACAGGAAGGAAACAAAGTCCCTGCCACCAGGTTCTGGGGTAGTCGCAAGAACCCCAAACCGCTTAACCCTAACCCTAAGCCCTAAACCCCCTAAACCCCAAACCCAAAACCCAACCCTAAACCCTAAACCCTAAACCCTGATCCCTAAACCCAAACCCTAAGCCCTAGGGAGGTACTGAGCATGGGGATTGCGAACCGCACGCGCGGCAAGTCCTGATTCAGGCATGCCTGGAGTTGTTTAGGGTTTAAGGATTAGGGTTTAGGGTTTCCATGCCTGGAGTCGTCCCCATAGAATCCCTTATAATCGTCAGGATACAAGCCGGGGTTCAGGTTGAGTTTGTCGTTGTTCTTCTGGAGTTTCTGGCAGAAAGCCCTAATATCTAAAACCTCGACTGTTGCATTGCAATTCTGGGCTTGTTGGGACGCGTCTGAGGCTCATTAGTTGATTCATAGGGTTTAGATAGATGCAGGTTTCGGCCGGATTCATGGTTCCTTCAGTGGAAACCTAGATTCGACCATCGCTGCTGGCAGAGTACAGAATTCCCTGGCATGACATATAGTTCCCCTTTAGTAGATAGAATATGGCTTTGGGTATACTATAACAAGATGCCCATATACCCCAGATTCTATCTACGTAAGGGGACTAGAACCCTTTCTTGCTCACTTCGGCCTTGCCCACGGCCTCCTCCGCCCGTCGAGGTTGGTGCCTGCAGCACAAGGGCTCGAGAGGTTTACGGTTTTAGTCCCCCTTAAGTAGATAGAATATGGGGTATATGGGGATCCTATTTCAATATGACCAAAGCCATATTCTATCTACTTAAGGGGACTATTGGGTTCAGGGAGCTCAAAATTTCACCTGATCTGGAAGTTGTCGGGTCCCCTGTATAACATGACCCCTAGTACTTGAGGTACCTCCTAAAAGGACCACAGTCCTGACAACCTGTCATCTGGAGAACTGCCAGTTCTGGAGGAACGCCTTACACCCTCCGGCCTGCCAAGGCATCTCTCAAACTGCCATATGGAGCCTCTCTTTTTCTGGGATCTCTACATAGGTAGACCCACACCCATGAATACCTGAAGCTGCTTCTAACAGAAAAACGGCCATGTGCAAACCTAATCCGATCCTGCTGAAAAGATTGATGAAGACTCCGTCCATGGCGTTTTACTTTTGATTTTGACCCTGAATAGGCATCACTCGACAGCTGCGAGTAGAAGTTATCTATTTGCAGTGCTTGGGGCAGAACGCCCTAGAAACCCCTATAAACCACCCTATAATCACAGTGTCCATTTCATTTTTCGATTATCCCCCTAAACCCTAAACCCCCCCTATATTATACCCCTACAGTTGGAGCCTCCTCCCATTGGAAAGGGCCCTCCGTCATGGCGCAGAGCAGCTTTAAGGACAAGAACTTTTGCAAAGCTTGGGTTTTGGGTAGGGGTTAGGGTTTAGGGCTTTAGAGTTTGGATTTTAGGGTTTGGGGTTTAGGGTTGTAGGGTTTTAGGGTTTGGGGGTTTGGGGGTTTAGGGTTTTAGGGTTTAGGGCTTAGGTTTGAGAGAACTGAGGGGGCCATCCACTCTGAGTTATCCAGACGTTTGCTTCAACAGGCCTAACTAGGCCTGAAAGTTGGAGCAAAAACAAAGGCTCCAAAACAGCCCTCAGCTGAGTTTAGGGTTACCCAGCCTCGGGATAATACGGGATCTGAAGACTTACCAATGGATTTTTGAGGTCTATGTGTGAGGCAGTTGTGCTTTGCGTATCAAAGGGAGCGGTTTCA
Organism: Symbiodinium pilosum; assembly: GCA_905231905.1. Taxonomy (NCBI): domain Eukaryota; class Dinophyceae; order Suessiales; family Symbiodiniaceae; genus Symbiodinium; species Symbiodinium pilosum. The sequence continues at coordinate 5,367 of CAJNIZ010001073.1, forward strand.
CAAGCAAATTCATTACCTCGCGTGCCTTAGCATGTTGCCCTAAACCCCAAAACCCGGTGAAAACATTAAACTCCTGAACCCTAAAACCCTTAGACCCAAACCCCTATTAAACCCGTAGAGCTCTAAACCCAAAACCCCTACAACTCTAAACCCTATTGAAGCCCTAAGCCCTATTAAACCCACCCCCAGTCAGACGGCGCACCCCAGAATTGTGTTCTAGGCTGCCCGTTGGCACTGCCTGTGTACTCGAGGTGAGTTTGGGTTTATAGTCCCCCTTAGGTAGATAGAATATAGGGTATATAGGGATCTTCTTATAATATACCCAAAGCCATATTCTATCTATTCAATGGGGATTCTCGTGTTTAGGGTTGACTTTAGGGTTTAGGGTAGGCATGTTACATATCACGCAACGCTAGTCTTAACCATACTGGCTTATAAGAAGGGACTTTTGGATACTGCCTGGTCATCATTCGTTTTGTTTTGCCCTAGCTACAGTGATAATTCTGCGGGAGGTTTACAGCGATAAGGAATACATCAGGTTTGGGGTCTCTGTGTGTATATACATAAGAAGATAGGAGGCATGGAAAAGAACATGAAAGCCAGGCTCAACAGCTGCGGCAGTCATTTGGGAGATGATCGATACTTAACCATTCGATCATCCCTAAGAAGGATTCCTATTATCCTCTCAGAATCTCTATATACCCCGCGGGTCCTTTCACGTCTCCTGTTTTGAGGAACTCCCTCCCAACCAATTGCACAGCCAGACATGGAAAACCCAGTCGATCAGCCGAGGAAGCTCTGTGAATCTCAACAAAGCACCTTGAAACTATCAAAAGCAATGTGCCCTGAATGATACTACCTTCCCTTACACGGCTTAGGGTACATGAGACATAGTTTAAACTCCTAGTATACCCCCTTAATATCCTCTATAACAGTCCGCTCTATAATCCCCTATATAACCCGCTGTTTAGACTATAGTTCATATGACTCAATTGAGGCATAAGGTGCTCCGTGGGCTGGTGGCACCCCATGCCACGCAAAAAATCCAGGCGCTACCTCGACGATCGCCCTCACGTGGCTTAGACGTTAGAGTTTCCCAAATCAATGAACTGATTCCATGTGAGCTACAGTCTGAAGTTCTAGTCTCCCCCTTAATGACCCCTAGAATCATCCCCTGTATAATCTCCTATGTAGCCCCCCTTTAGGAGTTTAGACTATAGCGCGTGTAAACGAAGCAACAAGAAAGGCACTCTAGCTGAAGTCGCACCTGTGAAGGCGATGAGTTTACAACAACTTCCAGGGTTAGGGTTTAGGGTTTGGGGTTTAGGGTAGCATCTGAACCACTTCGCCAGTGGAATCAAATGTGCCGTTGCTTCCAAATAAATAGCTCCTTGCATGGGTCGAGAAAGACAACCACTTGCTCATCTACATACCCTAAACCCTAAAGGGCCTGAAGCTCTAAACCTATAGCCCTAAACCCTACACAGTGCTAGACGGCTACAGGTCCAAAGCTCCTAAGCCATCGACACGGCTGGCAGCTTCCATTAAACAAGGGGCTCTATATAGACTTTCAAAAAGTATACTCCTACCCGTAACATTGGGAAACTTGAAGGTGTGTAGCTGAGTAGCAGGGGTGCACCTCGCACCCCTCGCCGACAGCACTACACTCTGACGGGGCCACAAGGTCGTTGCCTCTGCAGGGATCAGAGTGATTCCATGTGAGCTATAGTCTGCACTCCGAGTATGCCCCTTAGTAAGCCCTATAATACTCCCCTATATAGCCCCCCTGTAAGCAGTTTAGACTATAGCTCATGTGGCACACCAGCCATTGCAGGAGATCATGATAGCTTACCATAATCTTAACAAGAGTCATCATCATTTTCTCTGCGACAGGCACTGCGTAGAAGATCCTTGACTGGTCATACGACTCACATGTCTGTGAGCAGCTGCCCGTGGCTTCATGATGATGACATCACTATCACATCGGATCCAAACTTTGATGCCACGCCGGCCAGCTTTATCACCACAAGAGTTCAGCGTGCACCGTGCGGCTATGAGCTTTGGGGTCCTTATTAAGTGATATATTGGCATATTGGGCACGTCAGGTGATAGCAAAGAGGCGGCAGTCCAGCCTCCGGCCCCAAATCGCTCGAACAATGTGCACCAAAGCGCCTGGTCCCCATTCACCTCCCAGAGAGGCACAGCTGACAACCCACTGTGCATGAAGAGTACCTTGACTGCTAGCTTCATCCTGGATTTATCCTAACACAAAGACGAGGACTCAATGACTCCATGCCTTCTTTCTGTACCCTTTCCTCCACAAAACCCACGTGCCTGCCTGTGCTGCCACTTCCCGCTTCCCTGCTGAGAATCTCTAGCAACATAAGGACATGCCTATGACTCCTTCAATCGTTTCAACTTGCAGTCTAGTGGAAACTACCCATAATATAACCCCAACCCCTGCATAACCCCTGTAAAATAGCAGTTTCCACTTGCTTTTCGATTATCCCTGATAACCCCAATATACTAAATAGTAGTCTCCATGTTCTTTTCCATTCTTCCTATATAACCCCAATATAACCTCTATAACCCTAAACCCTGAATAGTAGTTTCCATGTTCTTCTCCATTATCCCTGAGAACTCAGGTTAAATTTGGGAAGCTCTAATTAAACCTTAAACCCTAAACCCCTGATCTCTAAACCCCAAACCCTAATCCCTAAACCTAAACCCTAATCCCTAAACCTAAACCCTAATCCGTAAACCTAAACCCTAATCCCTACACCTTAAACCCTGAACCCTAAACCTTCAACCCTAAACCTTAAACCCAAAACTAAACCCTAAACCTTAAACCCTGAACCCTAACCCCTAATCCATAAATCCTAATCCCTAAACCCCTGGGGTGGAGCCTCGGCCTGCGTCGTCTCGAGGCTCCGCCTGAGTGCCCTCAGCAGCGGCAGCGTGGCCTCTAACAAAAGAGAAGTGGGGGTTTGCCAAAATTAGGGGTACCCTTCTGGGGATCCCCTTAGAAGGAGTATATTATTTTGGATTAGGGGTCCCCTTATTTTGGGTAAGTACCAAGTAAGTACATAATCCCCTCCCTTTAGTATGTTTGGGTATAGGGTTTAGGGTTTAGGGCCTAGGAAAGTTTAGGGTAGTTATATTATAATAGACCACATTGCGAAAGTATTTAAGATTAGGGGGGGTTGAATAGTAGGGGGAGGGGATTAACTCTCATGTGCGACGTATGCATGATGCCGCTCAAAGCAATGAATCCTAACTGTGTGATTCCAGAGTCAAGTCCAGTCACGCCAGATGTCGATCTCCCATGGTATTGGGCGCGAAAAACTCGACTGTGATCATAAGGTATATCTGAGGTCTAGTAAACTATAAACCTCACAAGACCATGAAACAACTCTCAGTACTAACTCATACTTCCGGTGATCTGATGTTGACATGGTGTTGGCGCCCTGACTGCCTCGTGAGGAATGCGGAGTGCAAAGGCGGACTCGTCCACGCCATCCTTCCACCAAGTCTTGGCTTCTCAGGATTATTATTGCATGGTTCGTCTTTGAGAAGTTTAAAACGTGGATGCTCCATAATTTGATGTCCTACCCAGATGAAAAGGACTCAAAAAGCTGTGAGCTGAGGCTTGCTTTACGAGTTTGGGGTGTGCGGGTCGTGTTCATATGAGTTCATGAGCTGAGATCGACTTGGTGCCCTGTGTGCTCAGGGGTTGGTATGATACGCTCTTGGCCAGGTCTGTCATGTGGCAGGAGATGCCTGCATCTTGACTTATCTGAAATTCCACGGTGGTACATGAAGCTGAGAGCACGAATCCTCTAGATCGAATTGAAAACTGATCAGTTGGCCGCCTCAGCTTGTTTTGCTTCGCACTAGTGATCGCTTCGAAAGCTGCATACCGAGACACTCCCTACAGAAAGCAACAGTTACAAACCGTGAATCTGCAACTCGCAACATTCCTCTATGGAACACATGGGGCCTCTGACAATACCACCAATATCAACTGCAGCAATACACAAGGCATGTCAAAACTATAGGCCGCTGCCCTCAGTGCCTCGTTCGGCGGCCGTGCGAGCAGCACCAGCTGGCCAGCCAACCTGGCAAGAGCCACGGTAGCCTTTATTTTTTGGGGGTGTTCTGAAAACATGGGTTTATTTGGTGGGGTCCTTAGTATCACAAGGGTATACTACATTGGGGTACAGATTCGGGTCCCTCTACTTTGTCAAAACTACCATGTCATGGTGCAGGAAAGGGTATGGGCTTCTTGAGTGCTCTTGGTAGGTTCTCAGGGGCAACACCATGATTACGATGTCCAGCCTCCTGAGGCCTTGTTAGTTTGACAGTCTGAGGCTCACTGGACAGCACGCGCACAAAGGGGGATGGGCAGGAGAGTTGGGCCTTCCATTAACATCAAGGTTTTCCAAGGTTGTGGGTGCCTTTTTGGGGTCCCAATAACGCCAATAACAAGGACTATAGTTATTGGGGGTATATATTGGGGTCCCCTATTCATGGCAACGACCACGCAAACAAAAGCCTTTAAATACGCAAGTGGCTTGGATCTGCTAGGCATTTTCGCTGAACAAAGCCTTGGTACCAGCTACACAACATCCCAAGCAGGTCTGCGGGGATTCAAGTTCTACATGCAACATCGACCTAAGTTCCAGGTCATGCCGATGCACCTGGTCTTCTTCAGCTAGTAGCCCTTCATACGACACATATGTTTCTTATCATGCAAGGCCAGATCCACCTAATGCAAGACATGCAAGACATGGCAGGTTGGAGGCAGTCAAAACACCACAATTCCAGAACATGGTGCGCTTCTTTTTGGAAAGGGGAATGTGCCAGATTGCGCAACGTCAAAAATGGGGCTCCGTTATGCAATAGAGGAATTTTCACAAAAGCTCATGCTACAGTCGTCTTGAATTAACCGTAGAGCCCCTGGAGCACTTCTAGAAAAAGATTCAACAAGCTCCATCTCGCAGCCGAAAAATGACCACTAAACCTAAAGCCAGAACCGTAAGCACTAAGCCCTCAACCCTACACCACCCTGAATCTCGAAACATGGCCACGCAGACGGCTCATGCTCCAAGGGGAAGCCCGCAGCTTTGGCCTGCTGTTACTGGTGGTCCAATTGGTGTGCTCGAAATTTACGTGGACCTCTCAAATACCCAAAATGCGGGCCTTAAATTCAAAAATAATGGGAATGTGGGCTAGTACTTCGGCGTTTCGGGAGGTCCAGGGAAACACTGATCGTTGCAGCTCATCACAGTAAGAGCGCGCGCAGAAGACGTAGCATACCCTGAACATCTCTAAGCCTTACCTTACACCTTAAATCTGTAATAGTGGCACTGCGAGAAGGCAGTCTAAGAATTGCGAAGAAGTTCTGACAAAGAGGTTGTGTAATCCCTTAGACCCATAATGAAAAACATGTCCATTCATTCCTGAAGGCTATTATACTACAAGATAAGTGCAGGATAATTCTTGAGGAGATTCCCGTGCTGTGTATGAAATGAAAGAAAGGATCCTTTGGGTTTAGGGTATTGGGTTTAGGGTTTAGGGTTTAAGGTTTAGGGCTTCTGTTAGGCTTATAGCGGTCCCAACATCATCGCCAAAAATATTGTAGCTTCCATTATCTTTCGCGTTCCTTTATTCTCTAGAAAAACCCTAAATCCTACCCTAAACCTTTGGACTCTACTACTAACAACCAGCAAAATGAGAGCCCTAGCCCGGCAGGCCTCTTGCATAGCTGAGAAGCGTGGGCTGTGAGTCTACAAGGAAGGCCCCAAGTACTGTAAGTCTTACGGTGTTGTGATGTTCCGAAGTCGTATTACAGCCTCAGAGATTGTTGCTGGCATTGCGTTGATTCACAACATGCGCAACTGACAACTGTGGTTGTTGCGTGTTTGCTACCAAGTCGCCTCGGTAGTGTTGTGTTGCGGACAATGAGGATGATGACGTTGCTTTATTAGAGGCTTTGCGTGAAACCCTCTGAACTGAATGTTTGAATAGCGTCTTCCGAATCTTCCGTGAAGCATCGAGATCTGGCACATGACACGAAACTCGATGGGCAGCACGTGTCGCTAAACCTCATGCAAATGGCGTGGACTACCCATCTTGGCTGGGACATGGCAGCAGTGGCCAGCGCGGATGCCTTCCCAATTCTGGGCCTCTAACAATAGACTCCTAATACTCAGTTTTAATAAGGAGACCCCCATATAAACAGGGAAAAAGTGTAATACTGGGGTACCTAGCACAGGGAGCGGCTTCAGCAACCTTTTGTTGTTAGGTCCAGCGGAATTGGTGGTCAAAATCTTGCATGGGGTCTCTTCTGGTGAGAAGAGGGCTTTGGTAACCCCAAAACCCCCCAATTAGGACCCGGCAACTTTGACACGAATACAATAGGGTGCTGAATTTCGAGCCTGGGATTACAAAAGCACTGTTGTTATCCGGGTATGTATACTGAAGGTTGAGAAGCAGGAGCTTTTGTTCCGGACGTTATGAAGAGGCTTATAGTAGCTGACCAGAAAGTTAGGAGCTCTTTTCATCTGGCCGCAGCACAGCAGCATTCCGAAAGCCACGCAGAGGGATTGCATTTGAGAGGCCGGCAACTTTTGCGAGTCTCCAGCGGGCACCTGAAGGCAAGGAACGTAAGGCTACGGTGCATTTCGGGCATGACGGCGTTTTCCACAAAACCCGACGCTTACAGATCAAAAGTTGTGAGCCATCAACTGCACCAGACGCTGGTACGCTCCAAAACGGCCAATATCAATAAACTTGATATTCTTCGGGCAATGCTCGATGCTCTCTGCGGTGCAGCACCGCAGCAGCAACGCAGTGCAACATGCCCATTCTCAGCAAGACACCGGAAGTTCGTGCATCGGTCGGTGGAAACATGTCAGCAAGCACCTGGTCTGGGCAGACGCATGTCCCACCACCCTTCAAGCGCAGACTGCAACATCCTGACGGAGTTCTCTCAGGCCCAAACACGTGTGGAAAAGAAGGTGAAACCTTGCACATGAGTCAGTCCGGGAAGGTTAGAAATGCGCGTTCGGAGACGTCTTGTCACTCAATCTTGATGCTGCTCAGCAGCCAATGCACACACACACACACACACAACTGAAGAGCCTAGCTGCGATCGCATTATTGACATGCTTTGCCACGGAACAACAGTTCACATTATGCTTTTGCCAGAAAAACCAAGAAAATTAGCAACAACGAATTCAAGTGACTGCAGGACCACGCAGGTAGAGCAGCAACAGCAACGCACCGTAGGTGCCCGGCACGAGGAACCAAGTGGAGAAGACAGGGTATCAAAACCCCAGCTTCGTCCACTTTGCCCTCATGACCTCAGAGGGTTGTCAAGAAACGTCCGCCAAGCATTTTCATGTGGCCAGGATCCGCGCATAGTGCATCACAGGTGTCGCAAATTCCTGCTTGCTCAAGAATTGCACTGCGCCTGACCTGCAGCGACTGTTGCTTGCTCCTGCCTCGCCAGAATTGCGGATGGCATTGATCTCCTGCACTGGCTGTTGTGGAAGCCCGTGCTGGCGAGTGCCAAAACAAAGAACAAAGTTTCGGCCTGGTTTGTGTCTTCCGCTTTCTGAAGCTTCGGGAGAGGCTCCTCTTCTGGCGCAACAGACTGTCCTTCAGTCGCTTCAGCCACGGCTTCACCTTGTGTCGCTGCAGGAGCTACGATATCCTGTGCAAGAGCAGCTGCTGCGGAAGCTTCAGCAAGGGACTCAGCCATGGCTTCAGCCGTGGCTTTAGCCGTGGCTTCAGCCGTGGCTTCAAGCGTGGTTTCAACTGTGGCTTCAAAAGGTGGTCCTTCAGCTGCAGGCTTTCTTTACCTTCTGTTGCATTGGCTGTCAGCTGTAGATTCTTGTCTTCGGCCGTTGAGTTTGCGCCTTCATCCGTCTGAGCCTGCAAAGCTCCTCCAATGCCTACAGGTGCCTCTGGCAGCGTCGGTTCCGCAGCCCCAAGCTGCGCTTGCACAGCACAGGGATCTGCGGGAGCCTTGAGGGTTTCAGGTTTGTCTGCTGCCTCTGTTGCCTCTGCGGCATCTGCGCCCTCAGCTGAGGCTGCTTGGGGTGATCTTTCTGCCATTGTAATCTTTGCCTCTTCGGGTTCTTCAGGATGTCTCTCTCCTTCAGGATCTTCTGAAAGTAGAGTCCTGAAAGAATAAAATAACAAGCTGATCCAGGCGCAACACAGTTACCTATGCTAAGCGATTTATGGCCGACAGTGTTTGCCAGCAAATCAGTGCAATCATGGTTCCCTCCATCCGCAGCATAGTCCGCAGGAGCCGTTTCTGGCGATGCTTCTAGCTGCACTTCTTGCCGCGGCTCCGGCAACTGCACATCATCTGCTGCAGTGGAAGGGGCCTGACCCGTGTTTGCATTCTCTGCATCAAAGAAACACTATGATATGGCCTCAAGCCTAACAATGTCTCAGACAATTTCAAACCAAGCCAACTGCGAACCTTCCCAACCACACACACTCCATGGGTGTAAATTCAAACGATGAGCCGACACAGGCACAGTAAAAAAACAAAAACATGATTTCAAGTTCTGGGACTGGGCCTTAACCTGCAACTTGAGAGGAGGGTTGCGCGAAAGCTCGCCAAGCGTGTCGAGTGGAGGAGGGGAGGAGGGAGATCTGAGTTGTAGCGTGCTATCTTGTTTGCAGCATGTAACTTTGTTGTCGATTTTGCGATTTAGCCTTCCCGCCACTGGATCAAGGAAAACAGACAGCAGTGCCCAGAGCAGAATAACACAGATCTACACAAGGTAGAGAAAGTCAAGGAGCTGGGGGACCAGAGTTGGGGAGGAGGGGGACGGGGGGGAGACAGGATTCATCTAGACCTCGTGCAGCCACTTCTATTGACAGCTGGCCTACCTCAAAATCACAGCGAACAGCAAGCACTTATCTGCCGTGGCAACAGCGTGAATATGTAGCCAGTGTGTTGTTAGCCTGTGTGTGTGTGTGTCTCCAAAGCAATTTTGGAAATCCATGCCCATTGTTACGAAGGGTGCTGTGCGAAAGTGGCCTGATGGTATTCCGCATGCCTGACGTCGTGGCTGAATTTCGTGATTCTGTCACTGCTCGTTTCTTTATTCGGTTGCGTCGCGGCCGTGATGAGGGTGAGGGTCCGCGTCTGTTTTGCTCAGGCTCGTGCTCATCTTGTGCTTCTGATACACCAGCGAGGGCAACTTAACCCTCACGGGTTAACACAGGCTGCCCTGGCTTGACCAAAACTTAGCTCAAGTACAACTACTGTGTATACTTTTCTCATTTGCCGCATCCTCAAAACATCTGCCATTGAAAGCTGGGCTACAATACGGAACAATCGTGGCACTGTTGCTAAAGGCACACTCGCTGCTGCCCATGCATACCACAGAAGCTTGGCTTTGCAGGCAGCCGCTACACTGGTGTTGGCCTCATCACTAGAAGTCCGCCCAACGGCGCAGATTCGCAGATTGAGCGTGGAAACGTAGTTACGTTCGCACTGCTTTTGGCAGAGCCTGGATAGGCTTCTTCAGCTGGCATGGTGTGAGCGACCTGAAGCTGAAGACTGCTACGTGTTTGGAGCCACCTTTTTCAGCCACACTTACGAATAATGATCGCACATTGAGGTCAGGACGGCGACAGCAGCAAAGTCGGCAGTCTGGCCTTCAAAATCGTTTGGATTCAGAAGGAAGCATTGCAATGTTGACCATGCAACTGCAAGAGCACTGCATCGGTCACACCTGGCTAGGGATGGCTAAAGGCATTCCAATATGGAGGGAGGAGGACCTGCAGCCATACACGGCAAGAACAAGGTTGGTCCTGTGCTTCTTCTCGAAGCAAGTCCAAAGCTTTGCCTTTCGCCTCAGCAAATCTCTCCTAAGATGGAACCCAATCCTACAACCCAGCCAAATTGGGCAGTCAATGTGATTTGCCTTGGTTTGTTGCGAGCCGGTTGCAGGGAAAGGTGATGCTAGCAATTTCTTTGTAGCGAGTAACAAAGGCGATGGCGATGGCGACAACAAGATGTCTGAAAAAGACACTGAGTATGCTGTTTTCGAACATGGCGTGAGTGCCGATGGCGACGATGGGGAAATGAGGACGACAGTGATGACCATGACGATGCTGCTGCTGCTGCTGCTGCTGCCGCCGCCGCCGTTTTCGTCGGTGGTGGCAGTGGAGATAACGGTCGCGCTGGTCGGGCAGGTTTTGGTGCTTGTATTGCCATCGTCTATCGTCCAATTGTTTCTGCTTGTCACTGTTGCTGTTGCTACCACTATTAGAAAGCTGGTGTTGTCGTTACCGCTCACGATGTTGTAGTCGGTCGTGCTTTGTAGTTGCTCATTGCTGTCGCTGCAATTTTGGCGCTTTCCGCAATCCCATTTCCCTTGACCTGAAGCTGTGACTTGCACTCACGGGCATTTTCCCAGCTCCGGCCAGAATCAATGATTCAAAATGGTGCAAGTCGCAGCGGCAAACAGTTCAGGCATCGTTTGAAGCTGATCCCTGGGAGGCAAAAGTCACGTGTCCAGGGCACGAAGCTGAGATCCGCGCCCTGGCCTTGCGCAACAGCAGCCTGCGCTTGGCAGCCTCGGGCATGGACGTCAGGATCTACATGCACACTTCTTTGCAACATGCGCCACGGGCTGGCCTGGCCCGCCGGCATCGCGGACACTAACGGACTGCACAGGCTAAGGCTTCCAAAATGCCCACAGCAGCACAAGCGTGATTCTATCAAGCCATGCCAACAAAGATGCAAAAAGAGCAGCAGCAAACTCACCTTCGCGGGGTACTAGGTTGTTAGGTGCAGGCCATGGTTACGATCGCAAAAGGCACCAACACATGCACGGCACATAAAGCCCCAAACATCCCCAGTCGCAAGTTTTGAATGCAGAGCCCCACTTCTAGAATGCTGGGGTTTGTTATGGTCAATGGTGGGCCTCCTCCCACACCCTGGACAGATTAATAATTAGAGATTCTCCAGGCAAGGTTAGTGACGTTCCTGCACTATCTACTGCGCGCCCCAAGCGGCCCCACTTTTCGAGATTTTTCGAGCTCAAATGGGCGCAGCGCGGCAAGAAGCATCTTCCTTCTCATTCTCATGGCCGCGCCTGGCGGCAAAGTCCAACCACCACTGGATCCACGAACGCTTCAGAGATTGGCACAAGTCAAGCAACAACTCTAGCAGCAGCAAGCATCGAGCAATGCCCATCAAAGTTGAAGTTGGAGTGCGGTACGCTCATCGTGGCGACCCATGGCGACCCCACACAGCCGCACTTGTCTTGTCCTGAAGCCCTACACAACATCAGCATCAAACCTATATACATCCTAGAGTTCACCCAACAGTTCAACTGGCATTCCACGCCTGAAGCCCCGAGGCCGCCATAGAGCGCAAGCTAAGCCCCTACCTTCGGTATGGTGGGCGTGTGACTTCGCCCAGGTACTCGGAGAGCTCCTTGTAAACGGAGCTTGACGCATCAGGCGAAATAGAAGAGGTTGCAGTGTTTGTAGGGTTTTCAGGCTGAGGATGGTTGAGTGCCTGGTTAATGCAGGAGCTATGCTTAATTCCAGGTTGATGCTGAGACCTCACGTGCTGCAGCGGCCAAGAAACCACATGCCCGCAAGCCCTCAGCCCCCTTTTGGCCCTTTCCCCTCCCACCCTACACCCTAAACTCTAAACCCCTCAAACCCTGAACCCCTAAACCCCTAGATCATGCCTGCAGCTGGAACTTCAGCACTGGAAAGCTCGGCGAGCCGTCGCGGGGCAGATCCTCGGAAGCCGCTGCCAGGACCTCTAGGGTTTGGGGTTTAGGGTTTACGGTCTAGGGTTTAAGGTTTGGGGTTAGGGTTTAGGGTTTAGGGTTTATAGGGTTTATAGGGTTTAGGGGTTTAGGGTTTAGGGGTTTAGGGTTTAGGGGTTTAGGGTTTAAGCTTGTTAGTAGGGCAT